>DWHP01005987.1:0-11634 GCA_018247895.1 Parnassius honrathi | reverse complement strand
ATTGTAATGAACTCACCAATCAAATATACATTCGTATACCCAGTCGCTCGAAGCGTATACGTGAGCTCCATTCACATAAAATTTTCGCTCCAAAATCAAGTAAAACAAATGCAGGTGCACGTGCACCTCTAAATCGTATAATGGAATTATACAACAACAAATTTAATGAAATAGATATCTTTGGATTAACTTCTTCTAAATATAAAAAAGCTGTGTATGAGGTTCTATCTGAATTTGATGCAAGTTAATGTAATTGTTTATTTAGGTTAAATTTAATTTTTCACGTCTATGTATTACATATGTATGTGTGTGTGTGTATGTGTATATGTATATATATGTATATATATAAACATGCATATACATACATATGTATGTATGAATGTATATGTGTATATGCATGTATATATATATATATATGTATGTGTATGTGCGTGTATGTATGTGTTCGTATGCATGTGTGTATATATGTGCGTGCACATGTACATGCATATGTGTAAATTAGTTTGTTTTTCTCTGTATTTATTGGTGAACGGGTCGTTTTTAATAGAACATTACATTTAATTTTTAATTGTTACGTACATAGACCCAGTAGTAATATGTGGATAACGGTGTTGATTGTATGATTATTAAGCTTAATTATAGTATTGTGTTTTATTATAAGATTATATTGTACAATTGTTTGTTATCCCTAATAAAGAGAAAAAAAAAGAAGGTGTGGTCTCACATTGTACTCAGAATTTTTATGGCATTAAAGCGCCGACAGTGCAATCTATCTGACGGTAAATGGCCTGCATCTTTTAGACACCTGCAAAGTGGTTCAAAGAAGAAGGCTGTAGGAATGTTGTCATCTGTGAGCACTATGACGAAATGCCTCATGAGACTCACAAATTGTTACTAGACGAGTTCTCTATACCCTTAAGAGTTTGTTTCAATGTAAGTAGATAAACAAGTCAAACTAATCGGAGGACTGGCAACAGCGTCAATGTTTACCAATTTGCCTAACCAGTGGGAAGATCATATCAAATTGTGTCCAGCCTAGAAGTATATTTATTCATATTATTTCCATGTTCAGAAGTTTATAAAAATTAATTCGTGTTAGAAGGTAATTGTGCATACCATTAACATATGCACATAGTATGTAATACGTTGTGTTCATGATCATCATCATTACAGCCCCTCACAAGTCCACTACTGAACATAGGCCTTCCCCACGAAACGCCACAAAGCACGGTATCGAGCCACCTGCGTCAATCGACTTCCTGTATGTCTTACCAGGTCGTCACTCCATCTAGTGGGGGGTCGCCCTACACTACGCCTACCGATACGAGACTGCCACTCGAGAACCATTTCTCCCCATCGGTTGTCGGTTCTTCGAGCTATATGGCCGGCCCATTGCCAATTCAAATTACTAATCCGTTGGGCTATATCGTGTCGTTACTCTGTTTTTATGCGAATATCCTCATTTCTAAGTTTATCACTCAGAGAAACCCCGAGCATAGCCCCCTCCATAGCCCGATGAGCGACCTTGAGCGTCCTCACACAGCCAGCAGTGAAGGACCACGTGTCAGATCCGTAAGTTATCACTGGCAACACGCACTATTTGTACAATCTAGTTTTCAGGTTTTGAGATATACCCGATGAGATGCGTCGTAACTTCCTGAACGCTGCCCAGCCGAGTTGAATCTGTCGATTGACCATTCGGTCGAAGTTGGACTTACCTAGTCGGATTATTTATCTCTGGTAGACGTACTCGCTAATAACTTCAAACTTAATGTTTCCAACAACTACCGGCATAGGTGTGACATGGACATTTCACATGACCTTTATTTTGTCCAAGTTGGTCTTAAGACCTGTTCGTTGGAAGACATCATGACAGCGGTAAAGAATTTCGGGGATATAACGTCACCCTGTCTTACACCTATCTGCAGTTGGATAGGTTTCGAAATCTGGTTCTGTACTCGGATAGCCATCGTAGCTCTACTGTACAAATACTTCAGCACTTCGATATACCGACAGTCAACGAAGGGACTGTAGCACCGCCCACATTTCGACGGAACCAAAGACTTTCTCATACTCCTCATACGCAAAGCAAAGTGGCAGATTGTACTCATCCGTCGTCTGTAATATCTGTCGCAGGGTATGTATGTATGTGGTCTATCGTACTGAAGCCTTTTTGGAAACTGACTTGTTCGGGAGGCTGGAAGTCACTGAGACTGAGAAAATAGGTCTGTAGTTCTTCAAAAGAGCGTTTTCGCCTTTCTTGAAGAACAAGAACACCGCACTGGTGTTCCACGCCTCCGGAGTGGGACCACCGTGAAGGACGGACTTGAATAGCGTCTGAAGGACTTTAAGTACCCATTTTAAACCCGTTTTCAGAAGCTCCGTTGTAATTCCATCTTCTGGGATAACATTAGAATTGTGTCGGATAACACTTGCTCTTGGAACGTTACTCACACTTGCGTGTGGCTTCAACGATGATATGCACAGCTGCCTATAGAATCTTTTTATCACACTCAAAATTTTAGGTGCCCGAAAACGATGATGCTACACACATTTTTCAAAAGGAAAGACTGAAGCCCCGTCTCTGCTCGATCGCATCTTCAATACGAGCAGTATTAAAGTTGCTAAGTCCCTACAGAGATCTGTCTGTTGAGTTGCCTATACCATCAAATTTGTTTAAGACTGCAGCTTTATTTCCCGTCTAACAGCCATGAGATTAATAGTGTGATCGGAGAGTGTTTTTACTTTTCTGCGGTCGATCTTGCAAAACATAACTACGACCATAAGGACAGGTTCCACGAGCTTATCATTCAAATCGTCCACTACATTGCAGTTGTTAGGCAACGAAAACGGTTTTGTAACTCCAGCTGAATGGTTTCGGGACTTTGGGTTGGAGCACAAGGGGGATGGAGCCTTGACTTTATTAGATGAGATCTCTCCAAATTAATATTTAGGTTCAGTGTGCCTTTAACCATTCTGTGATCGCTGCCAGCTTTCACCCTTGCGATCACTGAACAGTTACCATCTAGTCGTCATAATGAAGTCAAACTCGTTTTTTTTAAACCATCGTGGCTTCATATTCTGTGGGGCCGCTACTGGAAGAAAGAGTTCATCATAAAGAGTTCTTCTTTCTCCATGAAGTTCGCCAGCTGCTAGCCCCGTGGGTTCCGTTGCCCTATCTCAAATTTCCCTACCTTCAGCTCACCCTTCTTTCTTGTGCCTAGTTTTGCGTTGAAGTCTCCTATTAACACAGTTTAGTGAGTTTTGAAGGAATGCAAGGTTCTAGAAATATCCTTATAAATTTCCTCCATCTGGTCGGGATGCGCCGAGGTTGGTGCGTAAACCTGTATGTCCTTCAGCGAATACTGGGTGATCCTGAGTATAAGGTACGTAAACCTCGTCGACACACTCCTAATCTTTACAACGTTAACTAGGACTGGTGGACGATAAATCCGACACCTCTTTGGGACAGATGGTCGCCCTCCCGATGATAGAACAAGTTGCCGGATTCTATAATCACCGTGGGCTTCCACCCCTCTTCGGACCTCGGATAATTCTATAATATTCCAGCGCAGCTTGTCTATCTCTTCTTCGAACTCCAGAATCTTCTCGTTAGTCCTCAGGGTGTGTGCCTTGTATGTTGCCAGGTCGAGTCGTCTTAGGTGGGTAACCAAACCTCCGCCGGAGATTTTTAGCACCCACTGCTCCGCCGTTCACATGGTCGCTGCCGTAGCCAGGAATAGCGGGGCCGCCGGGGACTGGGGGCCGATTACTTGTGTCGTTACTCATTGTGTTGTTGTGTTCATATTTGCCGTAGTTGCCACGCTTGGAGAGCGGTTTGGCAACCGCAGTTTTTTATTATATTTTGTTGTTATCAGGAAGATGCTGCTGCCCATCTCCTGCCTGTCTCCCTCTGTCGCCTCTTACGACACCCACGGGAAGATATGGGGTAGTGGATATTCTCAACCGCCACTACACGGCTAGTGCTTCTGAATGAGTTCTAATGCTTCTGAATAAATGAGAAACTGATGTGATACGACAGTAAAAACGGTTTTCCTTGTTCCTCTATACGAAATTTCACTGCACTGACCATACATAAGTCCAAAAGAATTTAAACTTTTACAGTGATGCCCGTATTGTCTTTTTCAATCATTGAAAAATCTACTGCTAATGCAGTGAGTCCATTGTGTTAATGTAGCTTGCAATATTATGACGTGCTTTAACTGTATGATATAATATAATAGTCTGGATGCAAGAAATATCTATGATTTCTTGTATGTGGCGGTATAATCATATAGTTCATGATGGGAAGTGGTGCACGACATATTTTTTTATAGAATAAGAGTGACAAATGAGTACACAGTCTACCTGGTTAGTGATCCTAACCAGGTGAAGCCGATCCATTCATGCTATAACCATAATTTAGTTGCAGTGTGGCTCTGCCACATATGATACTGCGCTCGTCATTCTGTCAGAAATAGGTAATTAAGACAAAGCTTTTTACTATGGTGGCAGACTAACTCCGGCTGTGGGCTAATGTAGGCTGGTAAAAAAACAGCAGATATTGAAAATATCCTATATGCCTGTGTCTATCGATCGCACAGCGGTTGCCAGGAGACAACACGATTATTTGATCACCTTAGTGAGGCTGCTGATGTGGCCCATAGTCGGTCTGTTCTTGGCCTGTCACCGAGACTGGCTGTTCTCATACCAGAAGACCGGCCATGCTGGAAGAGAAGCGTGGAATTTTGCCTTGACACTAGGTCTTTCTCAGATGGTAAAGGGAGCGACTAGGGTACCCGGCATAGACAGTCACACTGCCAATTGCTTGGACCCTCTGCTGCTGCTGCAGACGGGTATGAAGTACCATGACCACTGTCTGGTGAAATCTGTATCGTCACATTCACCATCTGATTATGAGTCCAAGTTGTTCGACGAATATGGCGGTACAAGTCAGCTGATTGGGATGAAATGCGAAACTTTTTTGCATTCTATCCTTAGCGAGAGGTCTATTTCTCTTCTGCGGATTCATCGAGCTGCGCGGATTCGATAACCGATGTGTTGCGTCAAGCTATGAAGTATTTTATCCCCTTTTCTGACGCTCCCACCGGTAGCAAAGCCTACCCATGGTTCAATGCTGAATGCGCTCAAACTGAAAAACGCAAGCATTTAGTGTACCTGTCCTGCCGTGTCGTGACTGTGTTGCCGCTCGAAACCGTAAAGCCCCGGATATCAGCTTCAAGAAGAGAACTTTCAACCAGGTCGTCAAGTCCTGCAAAGAAGCATTATGGAAAGTGTCATCTCATCACCAGTCTCATATTGCCCAGTAAACATGTTGGCCCAAAACTCTCTGTCAGATAATCCGGCACTATTGCCAAAGCGGTCAAGACAAACTTATGTCGGCCTTCACTGCCTCCGCTGGTAAAACCGGATGGCACACTGGCGCATACGATAAAGAGAAAGCGGACTTGTTCGCATCTCTTTGCCTATAATTCACGTCTGGACGGTGGCAACAACATTCCACCTAAATTACCTCACTGCGTGACCACGACTATGTCAGAGGTTCGTATCACAAATAAGGAGGTTCTCAAACCCTTGCGGTGCCTAGATGTTTATAATGCTAGTGGATCAGATGGTATACCAGCTATAGTTCTAAATGCTTGTGCAACTGAGTTGTCTCCTGTGTTGACACGCTTGTTCCGCCCCTCATTTAGGACTGGAATAGTCCCAAAATCCTGTCAGATGGCCAACGTGCAGCCTATTCCAGAAAAAAGGCAGCCGTGCCGACCTTGCCAATTATCGGCCAATCTCAATTACTTTCATACTCTGCAAGATTATGGAGCGTATATTAAACGCCCGCTTAATGGCATACCTAGAACAGAATGCCCTCCGACCCTCCTTAGTGACCGGCAATACGTGTTTCGCCGAAATCGATCAGCTGGAGACCTTCTAGCATATGCCACACACGTATGGGGCGAGGCACTCGCGAACAGTGGGGAAGCATTAGCTCTTTCCCTTGATGTCTCAAAGGCCTTTGACAGAGTTTGGCACGCTAGCCTTCTGGCTAAGCTTTCAGCGTACGGTTTATCCCCTGATCTGATTAACTGGGTAAAGTATTTTCTGGTCTCTCCGGGTTGTCGTCGATGGCTGCTCATCCGATCCAGTGACGACTAACGTCGGTGTTCCTCAGAGACCAGTTCTCTCTGCAACTCTCTTCCTGCTGCATATTAATGATTTGCTTGTGCCCGATATCTATGGGTACGAAGACAACAGCACAGTTGTGGAGAGATATCAACCAAGTCCTCGGGCTAGTCAGGATCAAATCCAGTCCGAAAGAGAAGCTATGGTAGAGCGTGTTAATCTCACATTACAGGCAGTCTCCGAATGGGGCGATGCTAACCTTGTGAAATTCAATGCCTCCTAAACACAAGCGTGTCTTTCAATGAAAAAGGAGCCAGCTCACCTTGGCTCCTTCTTTCCGAAATGAATCACTGGAATAAACCGATCGCCTCCGGTTGCTGGGGGTTGAGATATCCTAAAATCTGAACTTCGGGCGGTTTGTTGAGTCCAAGGCCAAAACAGCTGCAAGGAAGCTAGGAGTCCTTGCAAAGGTGAAGCGCAAGTCCGGTTGTGCATGGAGTATTCTGTCATATATGGACTGGTGCTGCAAAATGCCATCTAGTAGCTTTTGACTCAATGGAAAGGCGTGCTAAGAGGCTTATTGGTGACCCGAATTTGGTTAAACCAATCTACCAGCCTCTAATACAGGCGCAAAGTAGCCAGCTTTTCGGCCTTCTACAGGATGCATTTCGGAGAGTGCGCAGTAATTGCATAATTTAGTTCCTCCCTCTCCCTTCCACCATCGGCATCAAGCAGACGTTCGGCCAGTCTGCACCCGTTCATTGTTGACTTACCACGCATTCGAACCAAACGGTTTGCTTCTTCATTCGTCATGCGTACAGCAAAGGAGTGGAATAAGTTGCCAGCATGTCTTTCCATCCGATTACGATGTGGGTGTCTTCAAGGCAAGAATGAATAGGTTTTTGTTAAGTCGGTGCGCTGTACCATCTTAAGCTACATCACCACTTACCATTAAGTGGGATTGTAGCTAAGTGCTGGCTTAGAATAATTAAAAAAAAATAGATATCAATATTTTATTTTTGTAATTTGATTATGCTTTTCAAAAAAAATCTTTTATAAAAATATATCTTACTTTCCAGTCTGGGCAATTTAGCGAAGATATGATCCCCACTGTTGGGTTCAACATGCGCAAGATTACTAAAGGAAATGTTACCATCAAGGTGAGTGACAAAAGCAGTTAAAAAAATTATTATCTTCAAAGGCTAACATGTGGCATGTTGTGCTGGTGCATTATTTCCTCATTCTTCATAGCATCGGTAGACGTATAATTGCCATGTGGTGATGGCGTGAGAGAACTCTCCACCCTATTTCGTCCCGGGCGTGACATAAGAGGCGATTATGGGA
The DNA here is from genome assembly GCA_018247895.1 of Parnassius honrathi. Taxonomy (NCBI): domain Eukaryota; kingdom Metazoa; phylum Arthropoda; class Insecta; order Lepidoptera; family Papilionidae; genus Parnassius; species Parnassius honrathi. The sequence goes on along the minus strand of DWHP01005987.1, from coordinate 4,149 downwards.
AAAGTCAGAAAACTTCCATGACCTACAACAGATGATGTTTAATATCACCATCTACCAATAGTGTAAGTCAAATGTAAAATATCAAGACCGATAATGGAAGGCAGCATTCAAGACGTACAGTATTGTGATTTACAATTTGCCATCAATTGATGATAAAGAAGAAAACGAATATAAATTTGCCATTTGCATGCGTGGATACAAGGATGTTCGTAAATAATAGTTTTAATCTTCAATCCAATGTACTAAGATTGCTAACAAAAGAATAAATAAATAGGAACATACACTCAATTGAGAACTAACAGGCTACCTTTTTTTATTTGTAAATATATTTTTATATAAAGTGTAATGCAATATTTCTAAAAGTAACATTTATTTTTTAATATTAACATTGATTTTTTTTATAATAATAATAATATTCTCCGGACCGAATTTCAGTCACGGTGAATTGTCTTAATAAAGACTAACCCCCTGTGCAGAACAGGATTGTAATACTCCAGTGCGTGAGGTATGTGTGTACTAAACTGTAAACACTGCCAACTTCCTGACTCTAAGCTGTTACTGAAAGTTTTTTGACTACTTTATTGACTTACTTGACTATTAAAATTAAAATCTAATCTAAATTTTGTACCAACCCGGGGCTTGTACCCGGGACTATGTTTACGACCACTAGAAAAAGAGACAACCAAATATATAACAAGCATAAAATGCTTGTTTTAGGACTGGTTATAGTTGAATTGATGAATTTCAACCTAGACCCGAGTTTGCACTCCAAACCCTTAACAATTAAACTACATTTGCTTCAATATTTATTTGTAAGATTAGAATTTTTAAACATTCATCATAAAAAAATGGATTGGATTGGATTGGACACAGGTGCTGGTTACAGGAAATTAATCGTAGTTAATAATATTTAGTGCTAAAGTTACCTGAGGTTTGCACTTACATTTTTCAGGTATGGGATATCGGTGGCCAGCCTCGATTCCGCTCTATGTGGGAAAGGTACTGCCGAGGGGTCAACGCCATTGTGTAAGTTCCGGTTTTAAGCTTATTACAGCCGGGTTCAATAACATTGATGTCATAGGGTAATGAGGAAGTGGAGGTCCCAAATAATTTTTCGAAAAGATGAAAAAAATTTTTTTACAGTGTTTTAATATTCTCATAGAAGAAAGTAACGTTTTGCAATTGCAGTTCACATCATCCTTATCCTTTCAATTCTTTTTTTACATTATGCATAAGTACTCTTCATAAGCCCATTTTATAAAAAATCCGTGTGATAGGGTTAGCCGTCTGCTTCACTGAAAGTAAATTAAACTTGAAATAATTTTTGCAATTCGACCTTAAAATTATTCTCTTCGTCGTTAGTCAGTCTATCCTGCGCGCAAATTACTATAGTACCATCTTTACTATCGATGTATATAATATCTCATACCCTTAGGATCAGAACAATCTTCACCCATGTCCAGTGGACACATTGCTGTTTAATGATATGAAAGAGTAAGATAAGATGGTGACCTACCCAGGCGGGCAGACATACAAAAATGGAGCCCTGATCTGTTAAATAAAATACGTTTTTAATTTATTTAACGCTGGCGACCCGTCCCGGCTTCGCCTGGGTATGGTCTGATAATGTGGCGTAATAGGTTTTTAATTTATTTAACACTGGCGACCCGTCCTGGCTTCGCCTGGTATGGTCTGATAATGTGGCGTTATTTAGCAGTAAGATAATCAAAGACTATTTTAATTAATTTAATAATTTTTGAAATTTCAAAAAACTTTTAATTTTAAGATATTCGGATAAAATGTTTCCTTCTCCTAGTATTACTCCATCTGTTGGTAAAGTTTCATCAGAATGGGTTCAGCCACTCCGAAGGACAGACAGACAGAAAAACTTTGAAATGTTAACTATATTAAAACGCCACTGAGATTAATAGAAGCCAGTTATTTCAATATTACAGACATTTCAATTTTATCTAAAGTCTAGTCGCGGAGCAGGAGAAATTTCGTACAATGACCTCTTTGCGTACTGACAGTGATCTCAAACATTTTTGTATTAACAGCAGTTTATATGAAACATTTGTAGGAAGAAAATTACTAATTTATTAAATAAATTATTGTTATTACATAAATTATTTATTTTGATTTTAGTATAAAAACGGTTATAAAAATCGAGCTTTTCTACGACGTCTCGTCTGTCACATTTATTACAAAAGACTCAACAGTTTTTTTCTACGTTATCATCCAGTTTATCAAATGCAATTTTTCCATTTTTCTGCTGAAATGTTGCCAAAAGCCTTCTGGTGCAGCTTTTTAAAAACTTGCCATCTTAAATGTATTTTTGCGGGCCACATACCACTTGACATCTGCCCAGACAGTTCGATGGGATTCAATTCGCAGTGGTATGGAGGTAATTTTAATACCTCCACACCAACTGCTTTTACCATCTCATCGACCACGTACGATTGGCACTGAATTTTGACATCTTTCACCTTTTTCAAGAGCTGGACTTTTGTTTCCCTTGCGTCAAAAGAAATTGCTTTGATGAAAGCCATTCTTGGATGTCTGATTTTTTTCCAACTAGTAACTGGGATTTTTTCCTGGCGTCTTGAGTGGTAGCTGGCATTATTCATGACAAACATTGCGCTTGAAGTCTCGGTGGTAGCATTGCCTGAAATCAATTTTTGAACTTGACAGCATTAATCGATTCGTGATAATCGCCTGTACCTTTGCATTAAAATACCAATTCTGATTTTGGCATGAATCCTTTTTCACCTCCTATATGTAAAATAATTAGTTGGTTGTCTTTGGAAGTAGGATTCTTGGCACTCGCCGACAACCCCTCCAAAAATGCTTGTTTTCGTGACTGCACTGTAGTGTCTTCCCACACTTCTTACAGTGTGCCTTGAAAATTAAATTGTAGCGGGGCTGCCGTCGCGCCACAAGAGAAACACATCGAAACCAAAATTGCGCTATCAAAATTCGAAGTAAAAACAATATATATAGAATAGCTCCGAACTATCACTCGGAGCGTTGGCCGCTCCCCGGGCAGAACACCTTGCCTAGCGGGAGATCTCCCTTTTTCCCTCCTACGGCTATAAAATAAATATATATATCATACGTTTAACCATTTCACAATGGCTTCTGTCGATCCTTTGTCCTTCCTCTTGTTTCAAAGTATGTATAAAGAATTTTATCAAGATCAGTCCAGCCGTTTAGGCGTGAAAAGGTGACAGACAGAGTTACTTTCACATATGTATTAGTGCGGATTTAAGTCAGTCAGTAAGTAATAAAAATAAGTCTTACCCGCGTTCAGACAACTTCAATCAAGTATATATTGGTCGTTGTTGCTGTCGGTAAGTTTTCGTATTTTTCAAATATTTAACACGAGAAAATGCTATATCATCTCTCGATTAACCCGTTATTTCTCCTTCGTTTGACGTACTTACACTTCAAATGTTTCTGTAATTTTTTCAACAATGTCAAGCCCATATTTGGTAAGGATTCGTCTGCATTTATGACATGTAGCACCTTTTTTTGCTGTCGGTATCTTCTTTTAAATAAAAGAAGATACCGACAGCAACGCACGATTTATCAAACCCATCAACAATTTCAATTAATGTGAGTTGTTTTTTCGGTGATGCAGCTGGCTTGACGGTGTCTGTTTCGGTATATTCTTTTAAAGTATGATATATGGCCGATTTTCGAAATGCCCAAGATGTTGGCTGTTTTGTCCTTCATTCCTTTTTTTTTAAGAAAATCACCAGGCTAGGATTCTTTAACGTATCTAAACACGTTAATAATCTTTACCTTTTCAGATACACTATAGTGTGACATTTTGCTTTTCTTCCGCGGAGAACAAACTCCTTAAATGGAGCGAGGTAGACGGCGCTGGTTCCATTTTAAAACGGCGAAGAAAACTGAACAAATTAACCAAACCACTTAATAATTAAAATAAGATAACAAAAACTAACAAACAACAACAAACTAAGAATAGATAACTGAGATAACTGTGTCCGAAAATTGAGCGATCACTGACGCATCCCAAGGTGGAATGTCGTTCGTTCGCTAAAAGTTAAAAGTAAAGTTACAGCCTATATACGTCCCACTCCTGGGCACGGGCCTCCGCTCATTTCTGAGAGGGTTTTAGGGCAA
>DWHP01005986.1:0-11636 GCA_018247895.1 Parnassius honrathi | reverse complement strand
TAAATCAGCACTTAAAATTGCAATTAACAATTTCATTGGTGCCAGCGGGGATCGAACCCGGGTTACTCGCGTTCTGTCATTTCCTTTATTGGACATTATTTCTTGTTATCTATTTTACTTTAAATATTGCACTCAATAATACGTGAATAAGGTCATCGTCCCCAAATATTGTGTATTTATGGGGATTTCACCACTAAAACACAAATTGAATTCATACCTTTTATTTATTTAATTTATTGACAACCCACTGTCAAATCGTTGCTTTTTCATAAGCCCGCAATATGGCTTCCATACTCTACAGTTATGTATATAACGTAAACAAAACATCAAACTTGCATTTTAGCTTAATAAAACTATAATAGGTTTAATTTACGGCGCCATTATAATATCGTCAAGGATTAAGCTTTATTAATTTCAGCATCCGCATATAGACTAACTTTCCGAGAATGCTACGGCAAGATTTAAATTTAAATATTTATGTAAAGTCCTTTCGAAGCGCACCCTAAACACAATCTGTATTAAGCAGTACGCACTTTATTTAAAATGCACAACACTGTGTGCATTATACTACAGTTTTTAAAATCTCCTACGTGTTAAAAAAAGAAATATACAATTATACAATTTAGTACTTTACAATCTGGTGTATAATGTCATAAGCATACAACAATTAATCCGTCTGTTGATTTCAAACTCTTTTATATATTTTTTATCGTTACATTGGAGCGATAAACGACCTAAGAGCCCACCTGATGATAAGTGGGTACTGTTGACTTCAAAGCTGATTACAAGTTCTTTGTCTCCTGTGAAGAATAACATGGAATGCTGCATACTCTGTAACCATAATGATTTACCTACTTGAAACTTAAACATAGCAGTGGCATAGTAAACTGTTTTTAATATGGCAGTGGATAATATCAACCCAGGACTACTCTACGCAGAAAAGGTATAACAACTATAGTAATCACTGTAGTACTATTTTATTACTAATCCACTTCATTATCTGAAATCCATTATTCATAATTTTATTAATGACTAAGCAAATGTATATTGCAGATGCAAGTGGCGAAGTTGGCGGGGAATGCACTAAACGGCAGTTTATCGACCGCATTGGCAACTTATTGAAGATGGGCCAAATCAAGAGTACCCTCCTAGGGAGTAGACAAAAGGGTAGGCGTAAGAGTTTATATTATGTAAGGCTTATGACACGAGCCTGATCACTTGCATCGATCGACTGGCAATTTTGATCACGTCATAACTCCATCAATTAGGAGAAAACCTCATAATGTGCTTGCCGAAAAATTTGCACACACTTAGGTTGTCAGATTTTCGGGCTACGTTGCCAGTTCATTGCCTCTTCAACCTACCGAACCGTTAAACATTGTCAGTTACTCCTGTTCTGTTGCGGAGATCCTTTTTACTGCAAGCCATATGCGGCTTAAATTTATTCAGATATTGAATGAGCTATGTTCGAGATATCTCTTAGGATGTATTAATAATAATTTATTTTAATAGCGTAATTTAATAAATAACATTTAAATATTCGACATACATTTTAATAATATTACGAGTATCTGACGTTCAATAAACCTTGCCTCATTAGTAAAAATGTAGGTCAGTTTATTGCGGTTAATATTAGTACATACATAAGCTGTACGTGTACGTAAGTAGTCCGTAAGCGTTTTATAACAAAGATACAGTAAAAAAATTTTTTCGCTTTGTATAAAGGTAAGTTGTCGGTTTTTTTTAAAAAAATGTCAACATTAGACACAATTAACATGTTTTTAAGAAAGGTTGTTATTGAGTTACTAATAATTATAGCGATATGGGCTCCTAATATGAATTCTAGTAGATTTAAAAGATTAGTAACACAAATCGGACAAATATTTTAAGAGAAACACGTTTGCAGTAAAATGTTTTCTAGAAGGTTAAAAAGTGTAACCCTACACAACATTCCATGTTTTAACATGTCGTTAAATAAGGTTAATGAATCGTGTTCTTGAATAACTAATTATTATCGCCATCATCATTATCATCATCATTACAAACCATCACAAGTCCACTGCTGAACAAAGACTTCCCCCAAGAAATGCTAAAAAGCACGGTCTTGTTGGCATCTCCTACTGGATTGCCACTCCATCCAGTTGGGGGCCACCCTACACTGCGCTTCGACGAGGCACTCGAACACCTTATTTCCCCATCGGTTGTCGGTTCGCGGAGCTATATGGCCGGCCAGCCACTTCAGCTTACTGATCCGTTGGGTCAGCTTTTATATATGTATATTATTCTGGTACTACATAATATATCACTTAGGACCCAAAACTCAAGAGTATTTAGATTAGCCAATAAGTTACATGGTTCTCAATTACAGTACTGATAACGAACACTTATTATTATAACCTTTATTAATATGAAAACATATCATTTTATCAACAAATTTTTGTTTATAAAACAAACTTATATAGAAACTTACCGTCCCGCATACTTTTGAATTATTAGTTTATTGAACAAAAATGCTTTCACATTAATGACCTAGAAATGTCGAATTTTAATCCCCAATAGGAGGGTTTCATAAATATTCAGTGTCGTTATTTCACCTCGACGATGTCGATCCTGTGAAGAGAACGCGGGCATCGGGAGCCTGTGTTTATGTTTACAGGGAGCGGGGAGAGGGCGCCCAGCTGACAGCACCCACCCCTCGTTTCACTCCGCCCGCCCCGGCGACTGTGAAAATCGATAACGCTCCGAGCGCCGCAAAACTGTGCGGATTTAGCGAGTGAAACGTCTTCGAAACCATAACAGGCGTATACGCTTTAGTATTCCCATTTACGAGATCCAAAAAACCCTCCTCATTTAATTCCAATAATTGTGTGAACACAATCAAATCATTTTCAACTTGAGATTTTTGCACTGTTACTTTCACTGGAACTGTTTTTATTTTCCTTTAATTTTCTTTACAACGAGTTATCTTAAGAAAATAAATTGAACGCCGGGTAAAAACCGCTTATGATGCCATTAAAAATAACTTCAAAGCGAGCCCTCGCTAAGACGCGCGCATTAAGGACGTCCTATTACATTTTCTCATCGTTATTTTGACGCAACTCTACTGATTAGCAACAAACATCAACATTTAAATTAGTGTATAATAATAACAGAAATTAAATATCTGCTTAAACACGTGAATGTAAATTGCCTTTTTTAGGCACCGGGTGGACGAAAGCCGTGTTCCATGATTTTGGGACTACGCCTAGGGAGTCGGAATACCGGAAAGGACGCGTTAAGACCGGTGCCAACTCTGGAGCACACGTCCTCAGCACAATTGGGGGGATACCGTCCGGCCCACTGGACTTGTGAATGTCTAGGGAGAGGAGTGCTTTGCGAACCGGGCGCTGTGTAAACCGCACCTCCAGCATGGAGCACTCACCGCGGGAAGGTCAGAGGCATACTCCCCCCGTCATCGAGAGTCGAGATGGACGCAAAGAAAAAGCCTAGCAGATCGCCTTTCTCCTTTGCGGCATCGGCCAGTGAGTCGTACACCCTGTGCAAAGATGGAAGAGATGGCTGACAGAAATTCTCCTGGACAGCCTTGAAGAGAGACCAGAATACACGGATTCCAGAAGGAAGGTGAACTAGTTTCTCGCTAATTCTGCCTATGTGCTCTGACTTTGCCCGGGCAATGACTCTTTTGAAGAACCTGGAGCTGGAGTTATACTTCTTTTTTAGGGCGCTAGTGTTTACCCCGGGACGTTGATGCGTCAGCACAAGTTTGGTAGCACTCCTGCTTATAGCACGATGCTATTTTACAAGAGTGATCAAACCATGGCTGAGATTTACCTCCGATGGGCACCACAGAAGAAGGAATAAAAAGTTCCATACATCAGCGATAGAATCAGCAACAACGTTGGGATCGTCCGGCGAGAAGCAAACCCGCCCCCAAGGGTGCAAAGAAAGATCGCATCCTATCCCAATCGACTGACCTATAGTGCCAAACACGGCGGCAGCCAGCAGAATGCAACTGCAATTTCAGCGTGAGTGGCACCACACTCCGGATAAGACAATGGTCCGAGGAGCTTAGAGGGGTGTCGACAGAAATCTGATATCCGTCAGGATAAGAGGTCAGCAGGTCAGCAGATGGTCCAATAGGGAAGGTGTATGATGCTCTACATCTGGAACTCGCGTAGGCGAAGTAACCAGTTATGTCAGACCATATGCCAAGGCAAAATCATGAACAGATCTCCCCGCATGATCAGTTAAACGTAAACCAAGCCACTTGGCGTGGTGGGCGTTAAAATTGCCGAGGATCACGATCTATGTGGAGGCGATCTGCTGTAGTAAAGAATCTGTAGTCATTTGAACGTGGTCGATGAGTCGGTCTGTTTCGACATTACCACTATGGGACCTATAGAGGCATCCGTAGACGCGCGGATGGTCGTCGCTGTCCACGATATATACATATAATTATACATATAATTAAAATATAAGTTTCTACCTATTACTTAATAACTTAATTTATTAAATAAATATTACTTACTAACTCTGACTTATTAGTTAGACGATAGAAAAGTATAAATAGTAAGATAAAGAATTGGTGATGCCTATTCATTTAGAGAGTCAGTAGATTTTAAGCTACTTTACTTTATTTTGTCTTAGTACAGGTAAACTTAGTCCCTGAATTACCACGTTTCTCATTTTTATTCAATACGTAAAAATTAAGTTATTACTAAGACACGTGAGGGTGATGTGGTCACCTTAAGCTTTGCCGCCCTATAAAATCAAAACTAGGAGGAGAGCAGAGACAAAAATAGAGAAAAAAACAAAGTCGTACACTATAACTAATATATGTATTAATAAAAAACAAGCTTTGGCAATACACATTACGCAACAAGACGACGATGCAATTAGGAACACTTTGAAATATCTACTTAAAAAAGACTAAATACACTACACCATACTAAAATCGACTAAAATATTTACTATAACGTCATCTTTATTATTTGATTGACTGATGAAGAGCCATCGTATCACAAAGCCATATATGCAATCATGGCTGTAGTTTTTGAGTTACGAGAAAGTGACCATATTAACCGGATGACCATATTACCCTCATGTACTTTATTATAATTATGGCTTTTATTAAAGAATAGAATGTTAACCCAAAACCGAACATTGAATTAGAAATTTAGTTAAATTATTATTCACGGAGGATCTCATACATGAAAGTGGAGATGATTCTTTTTCTAAACTTAGTATGTGGTGTGACATTATCTAGAGCTTATTAAGTACAGTACTTACAAATATATTTTTTACTAGCGGGTCCCAGCGACTTCGGCCGGATGAAATTGAATTTCATGGGTTTTAATTATTTGTACTGAACCCTAATTATATCCTTATAACTATGGAGTGTAGAGGTGAGGAGTACAGACTCTGTATAAAAAAGAGTCCGTAGGAAAGCGTTAAATAAGAGTGACGCTACTACTACCGTAGCTACAGTCTAATATTTAAAATAACTTCTTATAATTTTTTTTATTTCACAGACTTTCACTATAATTATTTTACAATAAATATGTTATTTCTTTCAAAATTTTTATTTTCAAAATCACTCTCAACAATTTTGCGTCGATTTATCATACCCTGTAGCTACTCTAGCACTGTTGTGGAGAGTTTTTGAACTGTTATTTACTGCTTGCAGACGGACACATTTTCAATTATTCTCCTACGGGAGATTGTCCTCCTTACCTCTATACTCCATGCTTATAACGTTAGCTATCTGACTGTGAAAGTCCCGCCAAAATAGGACCAGCGGTTTCGGAGACTAGTCAGAACGAACAGACGGACGGACAGACAAATTTAAAAAATACAGACGGACAAATTTAAAAAGAATATTTTTGGTTATAAGTACCGTATACACTTTCATATGTATTTAGAAAAAAAAACTGGTATCATGACATTACAAATAGACACTAATTTTATTTACCGTTTTTATTGAACCGTTTTGTTGCGGGGTATATCTAAAAACATAAAACTAGTCAGGAATTTGAAATTGCTGATTATTATGAACCGTATATCTACCATATTATAGTTATTTTTTGCAATCAAACATTCTGTGACGAAAGCTTGAAGTCGCGTGGCGCATAGTTTACGTTTGCTTAAGGGGCTATAATAACTCAGATCAAATTCTAATTTCGCCCACACTTCTCCGCGCGTCGTATGCTATGTACCAACAAGTTTTTAATTACTAATACTGTAACTAGATAGGTCGTTAGATACTTATTTCATTAGGTTTATCATATTTATGCCTGTTTGTTTACGCCAACCCAGTCGCTTCTTAGTTTTGTTACGGTTATTTCCCATTTTAATTTTACGTCGTCTGGTTGCGTAATGTGTACTTTGATCGTAAGTGACACAGCTTTCTCGAAAGCCGAAGCAAGACTTATCGGGTGGCGGGAAACAAGCTTTGAGACGCCGATAGTTTGGGTAATTTCTTTTCACCGTGAAAATAATGGTAATTTTAAAAAAAACATAAGCACTGCTTTATAGTTAGTTCGGTTAGTATGCAAAGTTTCATGATCTAATTTAAAGTATTTTATGAATACCAGCGGTTTATTTTTCAGTTTAGAGGTAACTTTGGATTTTTTCTATCGCGAAAATTTTACAGAATCGTGTTTTCGTCTAACATAGTACTTAACATTAATCCTCAAATTTACCGTATATTTATTTCAAAATTAATGCTTCATTATTTTCGGCAAAACGGAGGATCTTGTTAAGCCATTTGAGATAGTATTTTTACTATTTCCCCTCAAATTACAAAATTTAAAACAATATAACTGTGAACAATAATTTCCATCGAATCACATATTACATCACTCGTGAATATCGCTCTTATGAGTAGTGAATTCTAGCTCGCGTCTAAACAATAATATTAAGTTTCAATATTATTCACGAAACAATCATATTATCCCCTCACTCAGCTGTAAAGCGAGCCCCGTAGTTAGCGTGTGACGTTTTATGATAGACGGCTTTGCAGCCACGTATATTGTGAACAGTCAACGAAAGCACTGAGCCACAATATTACATTATACATTTATTTAATATTTAAATGGAGTGTGTAATATCGAAAGCCAGTATTTGTCATTCAAGTATACAGTCGTGGTTCTAACGTTGAATACATTGTAAAAATAAACTGATATAACTGTGTTTACGTGTTCGAGAAAGAGTCGGCATATATATCATATATATGTAATCAAATAGTGTTTCATTTAAGCTAACCGTTAAGTCATGTAACAGATACACGGTAAAGGTATCAGTTCCACCGCGCTTAATATGCGCTAATTAGGGGTACAAGTAATTAACTTGCCAATCATAATACAAAGGCCCGAATAGACACAATATCTGGCGAATATTGTCTGATTTTAAGGATATTAGGTTAAGATATTAATATATCACCGTTTATGAATATCGGCAGCATTATAAAATATATTTAAAATACGACACAGAATAATATTTTCATTTACAAAAACTCATGGTCAATAACGAAATTTCTCAAACACGAAAAAATAACTTTGCAGAGGAAAATATGGGCACATTTAAAGTGCACGCTGGTAAACTCAAGATTTTGGCCGATATAAATCTTTCAAGTGGGGATAAATTTCCCGGACTGCGAAATGATACATTAAATATTCATTACGCCCAGAAATGCAACCGACTGCTTTTCACTCAACTGAAATCGTATATACTTATTTCTTCTAACTTTGCGTTTAAGCAAATTCGACATAGTATAAAATTTAAAAAGCCACAAACAGTGTTTCGGCCATGCATAACCAATAATATGAAACTTGTAAAATATTAAATTGCGTTTCGGAGAGTTAAAATTTTCCGTTGCTTACCTAAACTTTTCCAAGCCGTTTAGATAAACAAGAATTTATGGCGTTACCGGTACATACCTGTAACAACAAATAAAACTTTCATTAATAAAACACAAAAGCACATCACGAAGCCTTAATACAACTGCGTAGTTCTGATAACAATGTAATTTACAAAATAAAAATTAATGTCCTCTCATTAATTATATAACATTAATTTTGTTACATTTATATTTGTATTAATTCGTCTTTGGTGTTACGTGAAATATTAAAATAGCAAACTCAGATCAAGTAACATGGAAGTCAACCTGATTACTAACCCACGTTAAATTACATAATTTTTTTTCTTATCTACTATGTTTAACGTAAGCAAAATTTACACAACTAAATACGTTCAAATTATAAGTACCATCTTATTTACTACTGCTTGATATAGGCCCACGGAATATAAAAAACAAGTTTTATATTCCGTGTATAGGCCTACCTATATTTCAGATTATGTGGGGTTATTGAGTTGTTAGTTCTCCGTGCTATACACTACTGCGTGTTGGTGGACACATGGTGTTCACAGGTCTCTGAAATATTTTTATTCCTCAGCATACAAATTACATCACTATGTTTTTCTTCACCGCCCAGCATGAGGTAAATTAGCACTTAAAATAGTAATTAACAGTGTCATTGGTATGGACGGTGTTGTTTGTTAGTTGTAATCATTATAAAACGAGTGTTTCAGCGAGAATATCATTGTTGTAAATAATATCAATCTTAATAGTCAATCAAGTCTTATAATTAAAATATGTAGTAAATTGAGTTTGATATAAATTTAATATAATAATAATTATTCCATTTTTAGAATGACGTTTTGGAGAATACACATACACATGTATAGACTTGTTAAGACCTTTCATTGGATAGGTACAAATACTATATTTTATTCTTTTTTGGTAGGAATTTACGTTCGCAATAAGTTACCAAATTGAAATTGAAATTATATACCCAAAAACGTGAAAAAGAGCAAGACCTTTCCAGTGATACCCGATTTGTAGAAATAAGACGAGTAATTTAGGAGATATGAGGAATTAGATGAATAAGCAAAGCTCACTTATATCATAACCCTCAATTTGTCTTCATCGGAATTCCATGAAAAAGGAAGTTATATGGTTACGCGGAAAAAAGAATCGGGTATTCTCATACCTTTTGTTCGGTTGTATATTGCTCACCAGTGTCCCCCCCCCTCCTGTTTTCACATTCCTTTCACACGCACTGAAGGGGGAGGGTGGTCTAAAATGAGGTGCCACCTTTTCGGCCAATGAGGAACGCGCCACGCCGAGATGGAAGTGGTGGAAGTGGCCTGCTAATTTAAGGATACACACTGCCGTCGCTCGCGATTCTTCTTCTTCTTCTCACATCGTAGTTCACTCCGCTAGTTGTTATTGCACCTCTGTGGCAGTCGGCCACAGAACCGTTGGAAATAACCGCCTCGCATAGTGCGAGTTGTCGTCACGCACCGCTCTTCCAACACACCACCGGACCAGGAACGTCAACCGCAGCACCGGAAGGAACCCCACCCCAAGTGACTTTTTCTTTTTCCTCCTTCAATTTTTTTGTTAATTTACTTGCGCCTTTTTTGTTTTGTTTTCCCGTCACATTTTCTCTCCTACTGACTCAAGTGAACTCCACCCTGACACTGGTGAAGTGATAGATTAGAAAGAGCGAGTGCATCGTCTAAGGCTGTCGCGTACCACGTCGGCCTTCTTGTTTTGGCGTATCAGGGAACTGCACATACAGTCCACCTAATGAAATTTTGCATAATAGGGTCAAGGCCCGACCTGGGAACTGAACTCAAGAACCCCTAGGTCCGTCGCCCTACCATTTCTGGGTCTTACGAGCCGGATTAAAATCGGGAAAATTGGCCCCACCATTTTTGGTCCTTCGAGCGAGATTTGAAATTGACGCCCTGTGACCTTATCGAGTATTATAATATATAGATCATAACGTAATTTTATTTATAAATCTAAAATTATAATACTCAACAGCTTATCAATTGTAACAACGCATTATTTTGCTAATTGCTTATGCTTTACGGAAGATTAGACGACTTTTACATGTTCTACCAAATCGTGTACGTATCGTGTGTAATGGTTATTTTATGCAAACCGGTTGTAAACACAATAAAAAGTATAACAATAATGATATATTTTATACGTCAAAAATATAGAAAATAAGAATTATAATAATATTATATTACAATTATATGCACTATTTTAACGTAATTACAATTCGCAACAGTACCTCACGTTGCCATAGCAACTCCAACATATTATTTTTCAGTGCTCACTGAGACGGATTGCATTGCACCGCATAATTGGGGCTACAAGAATTTGCCAAATAGGCGATCTGCCAGCGCAAAGCCCTACGGTCCGTTTGCCTCGCGTTTGTGGTTTTCGATGATTTATACAAAATTAGTGAAATGATTCAAGATTTTCGGTTTGAATTCGGAATAAATTGCGGCTTATGTCGCAGCAGCATCATGGAGACGAAACTAAGAAACAATAGTTTGTCACAGTTGGTATGGAATAGCTGACTAACTTGAAGGAAATAATTAAATTTGGTTTTTTTTTAACCACCATTACAACCATAATTGCTGCAGCGTGGTTCTCATGTTTATTGTCATTAATTTTACTTTTACAAGTGAAAATTGGTATAGTTTACAACAAAGTAGATAAAACTAAAGTTTTTTTTCTATTAATTTGATACATTTTTGCTAGACTTTATCAGGCCGTATTGCATCAACTGATTGTAACAACCCTTTTTCCTTAAGGAAAGGATTCGATTTCGACAGACATTTTACCAAAATATTTTAATGTAGGTTTTGTTTTCCCTAAAGTCGATGACGCAATTCCTTTGAGCGAATTCTTTTACGCTCACAGTATTATCTTCACAACTACTAAACGCACTCCTGGACTTCTTTTCAGAAATAGAACCAATCTAGATATTAAAGCTACAGCCTATACACGTCCCACTGCTGGGCACAGGCCTCCTCTCGTTACTACCCCAATAAGTATTTACGAACTGCACATGTCTTTGATTTTTTTTTTATTTCTCGGACATGCAGGTTTTCCCACGACGTTTTTCTTCACCGCCGAGCATGTTGTAAATCAGCACTTAAAATTACAACTAAAATTCGGTGCCGGCAGGGATCGAATCCGGGTTTCTCGCGTACTGTGAAATTTACAGCGAGCGCTAGCCGTCTGCGCTACGGCTCTAGATATTATTACAAGTTAAATACAGAGCTCTCTTAGGACTTACAAATACCGAAACTTAATCCATAAATTAAACAACGATGTTGTATGAAATTGCTTGGAGTAGCGAGACCTAAATTAACATAAAGTCGTTTTAATATTCTGTGACGTAAACACAACAGTTGGTCATTTAAATCTCAATTACATATATAAAACGAAATTCAGCAAAGATATTTAACAGTGACTTATATAATTATTGTCTTATGTTACAACTAAGCTTTCCGAAATGACCAACTGTGAATCTTACGTTTCGTTTCCACAAATTACCACTAACACATTGATGGTATCTTTGTTTTGATATATGGAAATGTTGCAAAGTAATTGGTGTTGAAGAGTATCACTTGAACACTAATAATGTTGAATGCAAAAAAACACTGTTTTCTGTTATGTCATTCTAATAGATAATAATAATAATAATAATATTCCACAACTATCACACAACGCCATCTAGTCCCAAGCTAAGCAGAGCTTGTGTTAT
>DWHP01005985.1:0-11636 GCA_018247895.1 Parnassius honrathi | reverse complement strand
CAACAAAAACAAGTCACTGTATGTTACCGATATATCAATTCTTGGCAACACTATTTTTTCGTAGGTATTTTTGTTTACTTTGTGTTTTGGCGTACAGGACTCGGGAATGCGTTTGTGGCGTGGCGCTCAAAAGGTTAATAGCATGATTCTAACCATCACTTGTTCAACATCATTCGTCATTCGGTATAATAGAAAGTACACGAACGTTATGCGACACAAATGATCGAATCTTTATAACCCGATCAACATAGAGTGGGTCATGACATGATCGATTGGCGTCTAATTTTAATTCTGTGTATTACACTGTTGTTATCTTCTAGATTTTCAATATCAACCATCTCTAGACTGATTTGAGCTAGTTGACTGACGTATTTTATATTATACTATGCTGCCCGAAACAGTGGGTCGAAGTGTTATCCTAACTTCCTGTCCTGTTCCCATCCCTTTTGAACTTCTATCCTCGTATTTCTTAGCAGTATTTTACTTTCGCTGTCGCGTTTTATTACATAGGTACATTTTAAAATTGAGTTTATTCGTTGGAAATTGTTTCAGGTTTATCTCTCAAGGAATTATATTCAAAATCACGAGAACAATTTTTGGTGAGCTCCGACTTGGCTTTGCGAGCTCAACTTACGGAATTCTTAGACCACAAACTGGTGAAAATTAAAAGAACCTTTGATGGAAGTGAAAACTTAGTGATACCAATTGAAAGCGTTTTGCTACAACAATTTTTAGAACAGCAAAATAATTAGTTGAGTGTTATTAAATAATTTTTTAAATAGGTACTTTTGTTTGTAAGGATTGATACAAAAAGGTTAAATAAAATATGTAAAACATATAAGGGTTTAGTTTTTATTTTACAATCCCAGAAATAAAGTCTTAATAGGATTATATAATATATATATATCAACAGGCCAAGTTGTAAATTACTTAAACTTAATGACTTACATAATACAATAAAATTATTAACTAAAATTCTCTTCAACATATCTGGCACATTCACCATGATGCATCAACTAAACATTTCATAAATTATCATTGATATACTAAAGTGCATAAATTGCTCTTTTAAGATTTAAAAATATTGTAGAAAAATATTCCCTTACTCATCAGTGTGTAAAGAATTTGATCTTAATTACCTCATTATCGGAATTTATTACGAAAATACTGATGAGCATAAGTTATCATTAGTGAGATTACAGTATAATTTAAAAATCAGGATTTCCTCAGTGTAGGAATCCTTTATAAACTGTAAAACGTAGTGGGTGGTTATCTAATGTAGCTGCCTGAATACTTTATCTATTTTTAAATTTAAATTTGCGTCTCTTGAACAGTAGCGAGTTTCAAATTACTTGACGCCATACAACATACAAAATTATACCTAAAGAGTTGCATTTGTAAAGTTAAGATTACACTTGTAAATTTGGTTACGTTGAAAACAACGCCTTCAAAATGTATAAGTAATCTATGCCGAAACTTTTGCAAGTGTAATCAAAAGGCAAAATTGATATCCATAGTGCCAAAGAGAAATATAAAAAAAAAGTAATAAAACAAATTGAACCATGACAATATTATATACAAATTACGTAACCGAAAGCTTGTAGTTTATTCCCACTTAATTAAGCTTATAATTTCA
Source organism: Parnassius honrathi (assembly GCA_018247895.1). NCBI lineage: Eukaryota > Metazoa > Arthropoda > Insecta > Lepidoptera > Papilionidae > Parnassius > Parnassius honrathi. The sequence goes on along the minus strand of DWHP01005985.1, from coordinate 10,000 downwards.
CTTTTGTATTTTTAGTTTGTACATAAATATGAAAATCGACATAGCGATAGAATTTTTATTTCAATATGTCTCAACCAGTCTAGTTGGTCATATTAATATACAGGCGGAATACCCACATCGGAATATAATCGTAATTTATTAGAAGAAATCTTCATCATTTTCCATTTTTATACGGTAACTTAAAACTAATTTATATAATTAAACATTTTTAAGACTTGTTGAGAGCTATTTTTATCCTAAAATCATGCACTTTCATTTCAATGATTGGACTAAAGTTAAGTATGTCAATAGAATAAAAAATGAATATTACATAAACAATTTAATTGAAACATTAACTTGTCGGACAACAAACTACACTTTCCACACAATAGACATAAATCAATAGCCATAAACAAATCCTTTTGCTTGCTGTCTATCGGACCTGAATCTCTCGTAGCGGTGATAGTAACAATCTCACAAATGACAACTAGTCTATGGGGATTACTTCAATGTATCTTGATTTATTGTCCGATGCATCGGAGCGCTGTACACTTACAAACTAGTAAGATAACTCCGCTCAAGGCAACACTCAATTCTCGTCATCATCCTCATGTTTCCGTTTTTTACCCCGAGTGCTCTCTTCAGGGTTGCCAGTTGCATTCTCAACATCTAAAACGAAATAACTCATTGAAATTTATTCCAAAGTAACAATTAATTATCCCCATTATAAATTGTATTCTAATTTTCAATTTTATTCCTAAACAGTACAAAAGTTACATTTTGTTTTAGCTTCCTTTTTTATTCTAGAGAACACAACTTATATTTTAGGTGACACCAAACCACTCTCAAATTGCAAATGCTGTCAGTTGTATAGCTATTTTTCTTTGCTGGTCTGAGATTATATAAAGAAAAAGGCATTTTAAGCTATTTATTGTTATAGGATAGGGTGACAAACGAGCACACAGACCACCTGATGGTGCTTGCTGTGGCCCATAGACATCTAAATCTATCCTCGATTAAGAATCAAAATGCAGATGCGTTGTCACCCGCCAGGACTAAGATGGAATTCCTCGTTTCTAGTAAAAAAGGTCTCCAGTTCCCTACACACTCATCTTACGAAACACAGCAGCATTAAGCTGCACGCTGGTATTCTGTGAGAGTGTGGTCTTTCCCTGGTCGAGCCGACCCATTCGTGCTACAACTGTACTCCTAATATAACTGCAGAATGGCTCTACCACATATAAAATTTTATGATAATACACCCATATCATTGCAGTTCAAACTAATACACAGCTGTATGTAGGTCTACCACAAGGAACACCATAAAGCATGAAGAATATGGGCCACCTCTTACCAGGTCGTCACTCCATCTAGTGGGGGCGCGCCCTACTCTTTGATTACCAGTATGAGGCTATCTGCCACTCTAGAACCTCTTTTTTCATTGGCTGTCGGTTTTTCAAGCTAATTGGCTAGCCCATTGCCACTTCAGCTTACAGATTCGTTGAGCTGTGTTGATTACTCTGGTTCCAATGCAGATAGTATTATTACAAAGTCTATTCGCTTAGAGAAACTTCAATCATAACGTCTCAGATACGTATCATCCACTGGCAGGCAACATGCACTGGTTGTTACACTTTGGTTTTCAATTTTTGGAGGTAAATATACATGACAATAAAAAAACAAATGTTTCGTAATCTCCAGAACACTGCCCAGCCGAGTTATATTGACCTTTGGTTGAAGTTTGACTTACCTAGTTGGATATTTGTTCCTAGGTAAACATACTCGTCAGCAAATTAAACGCTAATCATTTCTACAGTCTGCTATGCAGGTGATCTGACAATACTGGTCTCTGGAAAGACAGCAAGCATTGTGTGCGACCTGACCCAAGCGACTCTCCGTATTGTGGAGAGATGGTGCAAGGAATATGATCTAACCATTAATCCAAACAAAACGGTTCTAGTAATGTTCACACAAAAATTAATGCTGAATAACTATCATCTCCCAAGTCTTTTCAGCACAAAACTCCAGCTGTCCTCAGAGGTAAAATACTTAGGTCTTACTTTGGACAGTTAACTAGAATCAACACTAGTAGCTAGTTTAATTTCCGGTAATGCAGAAACATGATTGGCAAACGATGAGGTTTCACGCCAAAAATTATACTGTGGCTATACAAAACTGTGATTCGGCCCATTATCACATACGGCTTTCTGGTATGGCGGACCAAAACTAACGAAGCTACCACTATATGAAAGCTTCAGTGTTACTAGAGATTGGCATGTGTATGGCTACCACGGGCTGCATAAGAACTACACCAACAGCAGCTATAGAGGCTATACTGGAGCTAACACCGCTTCATCTACATGTACAACAAGAAGCAACTTTAGCTGCCATTGGACTCCAGACCCAAGAAGAATCTTTTAAGTAAGAGTAGAGTCCCCCATACAGGTATAATTAAAAGAATTTACTCAAAAAATCCTATCTTACAAGCCAAGTATGATAGGATCCCAAAACAATTTGTATTCGATAAGTACAGGATACAACTGAAGGAATCTGACCAGCTGGAAGGATTGGGACCAAAAGAACTCAGAGTTTTCATGGATGGTTCTAAGACAAATGAAGGTATGGGGTCTAGGGCTTTCTCTAAAGACCTTAATATCCACATATGCACACTGCTGGGTACACATAACACAGTCTTCCAGACTGAATGCAAGGGTATCATCCAAGCGGTCATAGCAATAGATGCTAGGAAAGTGAAAGACTTCTCCATCAGAATACTGACCAACAGTATGGCAGTTCTACAAGCTCTGAGTTACAATGTGGCCAACTCATCAACAATTAAATGAGGTATGTAAGCACAACAATGTGACTGCAATGGATCAAGGAAACAGTGGATCTAGAGGCGACTATGCAGCAAATGAACTGGCCAGAAGGGGATCGGCTCTGGCAACTATACGGCCGGAACCTATAATACCTATCCCCTTTGGCTATGTTCGTTCACTGGTATGTAGATACTTGAATAATATACACACTCAGCTTTGGAAAAATTTAGTAGACTGTAGACAAGCTAGGGAGGCCCTGTCTGAAATAAATAGTTGTCTAAGTTCTAATGACACTGAACAAACCACAGATCAGGATAGTAACAAGTGCTATCACAGGACATGGCTCTTTTAACAAACATTTGTTTACCATAGATGTTACTGATAGCCCCCTGTGCAGAGCATGCATGGGAAAGGAAGAAACGGCGGCTCACGTGTTGCTGACATGTCCAGAAGTCGCTTCATACAGGGCTAAACATCTCGGCACGCCGGGATCGCTCCCCAAAGTTGCTTGCAACATCAAAGGACTGTTGAACTTCATTGGGGAGGTATCATGGCTCAAATAACCACATTATTCCTGCCCACACGCAAAATACGCGCTTAGACATGGAGTTGCGGAAAACAGCCCATCGTAAATTAAACTAACATACTCGTCAACAACTTCGAGCTAATTGCTCACAACAACTACAGGCTAAGTGTGAAATAGACATTACACATGACCTGATTTGTCCATGTTCATTTTAAGACTTATCTGTTGGGATACACTATTGATGTCCTCTATCGATTCTGCCATAACTAGATGTTCAAAAAGTTGCATCTATGAATATACACTTGGTGAGGAAAGTTAACAGGAGTCCCTTATGTGGCCACAAATATTACATACAAAAGCATTTATATTAAATTACACATGCTTTATGCAGGGTTACTTTAAAGTTAAGATTTTAAGAATTTACCATGAGATTTGGGATTGTGCTCGCCATTGGCGTCATTCTCTTCATCTCCTTCTTCATCATCTACATCATATTCCTCATCTAAGTAGCCTTCTGCTTCATAGAGTGGGCTCGCAGAGCTTTCCTCCTCTAAACATAAATTATAATAGAAAGTTGTTGTATCACAAACAAACTATTTTCAATCAAATTAATGGTACGCAAATAATTGTGTTAAATTGTATTAAAATTTTAATTGAATGTAACAATACATAGTTTTGCCGATATGATACAGATACTTAAAATTTTTGATAAGTACTTAAGTCTTGAATTAAAATCAATAATTATTCGTCATTAAGCAAAGTAACAAATCCTATCTATATATACATAATATATTATGCTGTGGGTGTCGTAAGAGACGTCAGAGGGAAACAAATTAGGCGATGGACAGCAGTATCTTCTTAACAACAACATAAAAACTGCAGTTGCCAACCTGCTTGCCAGGGGTGGCTGGGCAAGGCAAGACTGGCAACTATGGCAAATATTCTGCTTATTCTGCTATGAGGCAATCTATTAGGGAGAAGCAGTAGATTTTAATAGGCCGTAACGCTTAAACCAAGTAATAAATTATTAAACAATGTTAATAATTATTGAATCCGCTACGAAGTGGCGGTGTAACAATATCCACAACCTATATCGTCCTCGGACAGTGATCGAAGAGGCGACAGAGGGAAGCAACTAAAACATATAAAACAGCAGTCGCAAATTCGCTTTCCAACTTGAAACTATGGCATATTACAAGTCAATCTATGGGAAACCAAAGTTTATTCAAATAATTTGTGGATATGCTAATAATTTTCTGCGAGGTCTGCAGATGAAAATAGATTAAAGATTATCACAAGGATAACGTAAGAAAGCGCCCTTCCCGTTTGCGCAAGCTTTTACAAATTTAGGAATGTCACTCGATAGAAATATAATACTCAACAAACAAGGCAAGTTGCTTGCAAGTTTGGCTTCGTTCCCCTACTCCCATCTTGCTTGCAACAGAATGACAACCAGTGTCGTTGATTTTCGTGCTTTCTAACTAATACCGGTTGATATATCGGGGATCCCGATATATCGTATTGTTACATTCCTGTTAAGTTACATCCTGTATATAGCCTACTACTGAGCACAGGCCTCCTCTCATTTCTGATGGGTTTAGGGCAAGGAAATCCGTCGCGCAGTCCCAATGCGTGTTGGCGAACTTCATCAAATGTGTCCGAAATAGTTTTTTTTTCTTATTGCAGGTTTCCTCACAATGTTTTTCATCACTGCCTAACACATGGTAAATCAGCACTTAAAACTGCAATTAACAATTTCATTGGTGTCGGCAGGAATGGAACTTGGGTTGCTAGGCGTACTGATAAATTTACAGGAAGTGCTAACCATTTGAGCTACTACGGCTTCTGTTACATTGATCTTATTTATTATTACAAAAATGTAATTAAAAATAAATAAAGATCAAATAATTGTATTTGAAATAAAGAAATTTTACCAAGATTTTCATTGTACACTTCGCTGAGTGAGAGATCTTCATCCTCTTCCTCCTCAACCTCATCTTCAGATTCTGTAACAATAATGTACCCTTTAGTTAAAATATCCCTAAAATTTGTTGAAATAATGTTTTTATTAAATTAATAAACAGTATTTAGTACATGATTTAATAGAAATAAAAACTTTCATAAATGAATAAATGTTTATGGCAATTTCCAAATTTGATAATAAAAAAGCAAAAAATTATTTTTATTTAATTCAACAGAAAAGAGAAGAAATCAGTGTAATGAATACAGGGACATCACAAACCAACTACACAAGCCAATGCAGCATGTAATGCAATACTTGTCTTATACTTTACTCAATATGAGAAAAATTTAAAAAGATAAACTCATAAGTGAATCTTTTGTAAGTAGATTAAGATTTCAAAATAATATTTATTGTATATCTCTTTACTTTTTATTATTAATATCAACATTCTAATGAAAATTTGTCTATAAAATATTAGAATATAATATATTATAAAGCAAATGTCTTTAAAAAGTTTAATGCAAGACATATAAAGCTTTGTATATGATTACAATTTAAGTATGAGGTAGCCCGATGTTAGTTTGGTATAATAGGGCAGTCCATTAATCACGTGAGGCTCGGGGGGAGGGGGGATTACGAAATATCACAAGTGGGGAGGGGGTGTAGTAAGATTATCACGTGCATTATTTTTTCGTTAAATGCGCGATTTCTAAACCGAAAAGCGACGTGCAATGTGACCTTGACTCGCCTATACATGTAAATTCATGTCACAAGCATGAACCTAAGCCAAGCAATAATAGTCTAGAGATGCACAATGTTCATCCTTCACTCATCCTCACGCGACGATCGATCGGTAGATCGAAAGAAATTTTCTGCGTAGTGCGCGAAAATAATGACGCCAAGTGGCTTGATGAAACCGACACTAATCTTCAACAAAACACAGTGCCAACAACTGACTTGCAAGAGTTGAAGAAAGTCTTGCTAATCCTTGGTCCGAGGACAATGTACATTAAATATGTCATGTAGGTACTAGTACAATATTAAATACGTTGACGTACTAGTACAATACAAGAGCTGTGGTAGCTCAGATGGTTAACACTCGCTGTAAATATAACAGAATGCGAGTAACCTGGGTTCGATCCCCGCCGGCACCAACGAAATTATTAATTGCAATTTTAAGTGCTGATTTACCACGTGCTCGCCGGTGAAGGAAAACATCGTGAGGAAACCTGCATGTCTGTGAAATAAAGAAAAAAAAAATATTTCGAAGACGTGAAGTTCGCCAACACACATTGGGGCAGTGCGGCGGACACTTCCTTGCCCTAAAACCCTCTCAGAAATGAGGGGGGGCCTATGCTCAGCAGTGTACAATACATGTTTTTCGCATGATTACACTATTCCTTTAATATTATTTTTATGCCAGCCAAAAACGCCCTGCAACCTATCTGTCTCGACATTTTTATGATGGTCCTTAATTTCAGAATAAAACTGGATTATACTTTATAGGTACTAAAAATACACAGGATTTTGAGGGTGGGAGGGGTTTAGTCTTAAACCTCACTACGTATCGCCAAAATGAAAGGGAGGTGTTAAAAATGTTAAAAAAACATCACATGATTAATGTACGGCCCCATAGACAAAAATTAAAAGACAATGTGCTTGCATATATCAATATGAATAAACCTGTATAAACAAGTAAAGAAGTATAGTAGTTGATACTTTATGGCTCTATATTTTTATTTAGCTGTACTTAGACAGATAATTTCATTATAGATGTGTATGATTGTGTATTGACCTTGAAACACACCAATAAGCTTTTAGTTTCATTATAAAATAAAAGTTAAATCTAACTTTTATAAAAATGGAGGCAAGCATCACCAATTTAATAATATGATGCTTACTTTTAATAAGATAACCCATGTGAAATAGGAGACCATAGACAGTATATAAGGACATTAGTAGAGAAGGTTTTGTGTCTTGCGGCCTTTGTGATAAACTATCATCATCAATTACCAGCGAACCAAAATTTATATCCACATCTGTAATCCAGGACAAAGTTATAGTGAACATACTTTTATGAAACATTTAACCTAGTAGTATGTAGATGATCCAATCAAAAAATTCGCTTTACATAAAACATTACATACTAACCATCCTCTTCACTGTCATTATTTCCATTCTCCTCAGGCCCATCACTGTAAGCATCACTATCCTCAGCCTCTCTATCTTCTTTGTCAAATCTAAAAAAGAATATAGTAACATGAAAGAAATAACTTTGATATGTAAAATAATTATAGTGTACAGAAATTGAATTGGTGTTCATAAAAAAATATTTATAAATTTTTTACCCATCTAAATATTTCAGTGATGGATGTAGAGCAAACACCTTAGTTCTGTAATCCTCAATATTGGTGACTTCATTGTTGAACAGATCAAGGTTTTTTAAGTTCTCAAACTCTTCTAGTGGTTTCAAAGTTTCTAGGTCTTTGATTTTGTTACCAGATAAATTGAGATGAGTCAACTTTTTGCAGCCATTGAGAAAATTAAGACCATTAGATATTCTGTTATCCGAGAGCTCTAACTTCCATAGCTTGGGAAGGGTTGGAAAACCTTTCAGCGATGTCAGACCTGCATTGTTGAGACTTAGAATTTCTAGGTTTGTATATTCATCTGTTAGTCCAACAATATTTGTACTCCTGCAATTGTCCAAATTAAGTTCCTTGACCTGTAAATATTATAGAAACATATGTGTTAGTATAAAGTTATATGTTTTCCTCTATTTCACATATGGACATGTGTAGGTTTGGTTTTTCGTAGGTAAAAGGTTTCTTATTATTTCGTAGTTTTACGGAGGTTTTGCATTGGGCAACCCCCTGTTATTAGGTTACGTCAAGTAAATAACGTATATTTAATACTACAATAACTTTATGACCAGGAAAATTATCAAATGATTTTTATCTTTTCAGATATTGTAATAACTTAAGAAACGTGGGTAATTTAGACAAATAAGTACTTTAACTGGCTTGATGATATTTTATAAGTCAAACAAACCAAAACGTCAAAATGGTGTGATGTGAGTTGTCAAAGGTCCATTTTGGCGTAGGTTGTACAATTTTACAAATAAGTGATTAAATTGGCAAATTTAATACTAAAATAAGAAACGGATGTGATTTCGTAGCCATTAGTATCAAAAAATAGTAATGCCGTGTTTTGATTGTCGATAAAATATGATAAGTTTCTAATATACAATGGCGGATGACACGAATCATCGCGACGCAATAAAAATGGCCGCTGTATTGGTAAGGCGTGCGTCTACATTCTGCAAGTAAATTTGCTTACAACATAAACTAAAACGTTCAATATGCTATGTATTCAAGCAGTAAAATGTCAACATATAACTAATTACTATCCGTTTATCTTGAAGTGGCTTTCTTACGGAAATATTTGAGCAAGGTGAAAGGGCGCGAAATTATATAGAGAACATAAAATTTATTATGTATGGATAAAATTATCCGTAATATGCAATAATCTACACTTTTTAATTGATAACTACTTTGGATCAAAGTGCAGTTAAAAAAATACATTACATAGAGCGGCAGTAATACGATAATAACACTAGCTGTATAAAACAAAACTAATCGGGCAGAGTGATTGATTAACAATTAAATAAAATTATGCAAGAAATGAAATGCGAGGATGTTAAAATGAAAGCTATTAGTGCTTACAAATGATTTGTTTGCTTACATCTCCACTTTATATGTCTACAACGTTTCAATACTTAACCTCAAACTGAACATTATTTTAAGCGATAATTACTACTTCGATTGTTCCAATTTTTTTCTCAATTATTCCTCAGTAACCAATAATTGTTATGGAAAAGAAACAAAAGTAATAATTATATTGTTTGTAATATTAGAACGCGGACATGAATAAGACGTAACAATCGGTTATACCTAGCTATCGTAATAAACAATAACGCCTCATATGAAGACTACATACGTATTTTATTAAAGTACAATTGTATAATATAAATTCATGATCAATTATTTATTCACAATATTCACGTTGTAATAATTTTACACATAGATGCCTAACGAAATACGTATCGACAAAACATTCCAATAGCGAAGCGTAGATCTATTTACCTGTGAAGGGTTTCTTCCCCTCAGTTCCAAAACAACCCTTTTTTCCATCTTCTTGAACTTGTACTTTTACACTATTAGCACTTTAGATCACCTTATATATCACCCAAAGAACAAAATCCCTAAGCTTGCTTGGGTTTCAAAACAGAAGGAAACTATAGATACACATTACACACGAGTGACGTTGTACAAGAGGCGCCGTCTGGTGGCCATTAAACGAGACCGGATACGACGCTGTTGAGCAATTTATTTTATAGGAAGTTATTAAAACACATAAAAATAAATAAATTTTTGTTTTAATTTAACAATTCTAGCTAAAAAAATAGTTTTGACATATTTTAAACTAAATGTTATGTGTTATTTGTACCATATTTATGTAGGGAAGCTTATATTGTTGGTATCAGTAGTTATTATTGTTACGTTGTTACCTTGTTTGACAAAACGCGGGGTTTTAGAAAAATTAAAAAAGGTTTGTGTAAATGATACAACAATACAATACAATCATGATACAACTTATCTAACATCAAGACGTTTTTGTTTAAATAAAATGCTATTTAATTAAATTTTATTT
>DWHP01005984.1:0-11636 GCA_018247895.1 Parnassius honrathi | reverse complement strand
AAAAATGCACAACGTTAATATTCAAGTTTTCACTTCAGCCGGCACTCCCGGAGTGCAACCCGTCGTTTTTTTTATTTTATTTTAGCGGGAATTAATGAGGCTGTTATTGGGTATAAAAGTACGAAATGTATAGAGCGGATAATGTCACCTGTCAGACCGTTATTTGGTTTGATTTACCTAATAAGAAGTACCCACCCAATTTCAGTCATTTAATATATAGAAGTTATAGTTTATTTTTTCTTATTTTATGCGCTGCCATACCGTTCATCAGATTGCGCTAAAACTTTGTTAACTTATTGCTTACACTTGCGCGAAGGTTATTGATGTGTATAGTACCTAAAAATTTATTTGAAAGTTATATATCATTCAATCTCAGTGAATATATTATCATCCCTAATTAAAGAAATTTTCTAAATTTAAAACTAAATGTATACCCACAATTATTTCTTCTTCGGTTGCAATACGCCGGGTAATAAAAATAGGGTTGTCATAAACTTAAATATTTTTTATATGAATATAGGTGGCAAAGGAGCACACAGTCCACCCGATGTTTAGTGGATGCTGTGGTCCATAGATATCTAGATCTATTTTCAATTAAAAATCAAAATGCAGATGCGTCGTGGAGATTAAGATGGATCAGTCACCATATGAAACACAGCAGTTTTAAGCTGTTCTATTTTACGCTGGTATCTGTAAGAGAGTTGTCATTCCCCGTTCTAGGCGACCCATTCGCAGTGTTGCCGTTTCAGCGCATTTCGCGCTAGATAAGAAGCGCTAAGCTAAAGCGCTATAAAGCTATAGACTATAGAATGTAAATAACGCAACATTAATAGATCCCACCAAGGCGATGCCAGGTGTGACGCTGGTTTTTAATACATTCATAAATTTAAATCGGTAACCCCCATGATAGAGAAAGAAATGACCATTGGAAATGATCCTCTCAAGTGACTATGTCTGATCCGGTAATAAATTACTTTATAGCCGCGACCATCTTACAGTTCGCGTCAAGTACTTAAAGTCATAAAACAATTTACAATGGCGTTTCTTGTGCCAAGTACATAATCCAAAATGTAATTCAGTGTTTATTAAGTTATCTCTATTTTAACACATTTTTATAAAGTCTCGTTTGGTAAACAATTGCATCTAAAGCGATATTCACTTGGGATTTGTTAAATTTCGATTAAAGGATATGTCAATTATCGAAACCGCATAAAGTAGAAAAGAAAATAAGTACTAAATCGGACTAAAATAACAAATACATCAGGATATGCTAGTCGAAATTAAACAAAATACTACCACATGCTTTTATACATTTATGGGAGAGTATGGTTAATGGGCGCTATAAAAAAATAAGCATCGGCGTCGAAAGACGTAGGGCCTGCGGAGATTGGTCGGGCAAGGCTCAGGCAGCAGGCAGGGGACGCGTAGTATCGATTCGTCGCTGTCCCCCGCCCCCGCAATCCCGCGCCAGACATTACGGGAACACGACCCCTCACCCCCGTGCGACGCACCACCGCCGACCCGTCACCCCGGCGCGACGCAATACAACCACACCCCTTTTTCATGCGAACGACTCATGGGATTTTCCAATTCAATTTACTAGACATATAAAATATCCCAACGCAATAAACCTCACGTACCTACATATATTCCAGAAACCCTAGGTTCTGTACGAAAGCATTCAACTGGCAGCAAATTTAACAGTGATCGATAACGCGGTCTAAGCTTCGATGAAAAAGGGTATCGAAATTTCGAGCGTCGGTACTGCTTCTACTTCTCGGTGATTTGTTATATTATGTCAAGTGCTTCGTATTTGTCGAAAAACGATCGAAAGAAAGCAAGGAGTTTACGGCCTTATAAAGTAGCAAGACGATTCGATTATGGGCAGAATAAGCGACGCAGCATTTTGGTAAGGTCATTGACTCCGCGAACAATGTGACTGCGGGCAGTTAAGCCGACGCGATCCCGCCTGCCACATCTGTTGCACGACCAGGGATTTCATTTCGTATGACAAGCCACATGTCCTGAGAAGTCTGACCTTAAAACATATTTAAACAAAGAAAATAATCGTCAAAGGCATTCTACAACAGTAAGCTAACAATCTCTAAAACAAACCTTTTTAGATTTCAACGCACAACAGTATTGAAAAACCTTTTTTTCTGATTCTTCGAAAAGATTTCTTTGGACTTATGATCTTATGAAACAACAAATTAACAAGTTTTTTTTTACTTTCTACTAGTACTACCTAGAACCTACTATTAGTACTACTACAAATGATGAAAAATCTCCGTTCGATAAAAAAAAACTACTAATTTTTTCATTGCATTCATGCTAACCAATCAAATAACCTAATTTAAAAGTGACTCATCATCAGAGTACATAATGTGTATATTACAAGAATGTGCCTGTGACGCATCGTACATAGTCGAAACTATTGTTCTAAAATCATGTCGTAACAAAAGCAAACCAATATCGATCGCAAGTAAGCAAAACTACTGATATGCGCCTTTAGGTGGTAGCCGCCTCGCAAAACGATTGATGGACACTATGCAAACGTACACTTAGATAGATACGTACTAGGAAAGTAATACGTTATAAATTTAGTGCCCGATGCAAGTAACTTCGACCAGTTTGTACAATTGATATCAATAATGATTTTATATTATATTGACGCGAGTACTAAGCATCGAATAAAACTGAGCTACTCCGTGGTTTGCCGATCACTTGGTTCGGCTGAGCACTCAGTTCAGGTCAAAAATTAGAAAGTTAACATTAAATGCAATAAAATTGGTAAAATTAGTTTTACTTAATGGTACCAACAAACAAAAAATATATAAAATGTCAAATGCTGGATGCTTCAATTAAACTTAATATTCGAAAAATATATACAAGCAACAGTTATCAGACTAGCACCTTACATAATACATAATGCCTACCAAATTATATAATAATGCCCACAAATTACAATGCACTGTTTATTAATATTATTAAGCAGACATTGAAAAGGAAAGTACTGCTGTTACTGACGATTTAATTTAGTCAGATAATAAACCCCTATCCGAAATGATATGTGGGCTTATTAAAAGCGTGAATTAAACGAATTTTACACACTGTGTGAATGCAACTACAATTCTCAATTTATTAACAATATCCGTCACTCATACTATTTTATAAACTTAATATAAATTTTCATAAGAAAAATATGCCGGAAGAAGTTTTATAGATCGTTTAAAGCTTTTTATTTAATTTATTATCTTAAGCTATAATGACAGCTACAAAAGCATTTCTTGTGGATTGAATATTGTCGCTAAGGTCACTTTTAACAATGAACACAACCAAACCTAAATCTATAAGACGATCACCAGGAAGGTCTATAAAAATACTAGTAAATAAAGTAATCTGTTTCTAGTTCACCCACTCAACTTAGTGTCCAGGTACACCAGCGAGTTATTCCAATCGAGTTAGCTTCAAGAACATAACTTTCTAGTGACTCATAGGAAGAGAGCTATCTCGCGCAGACGCTCTCAATAAGGAAGAGGGTAATAAACAAATTCATCTCTCCCATCTTATATGTGGCTTCGTAGCCCGTTAAAAAGCACAATACTGCACTTTATACCATTGAGGCAGGCCCCGGTTCCAGGGGCAGATGCTATTTTAAGCATCTAAATTAATACACTAACAAAGAAAAGGACGTTAACAATTAACACGTACTTTCGATTGCAACTGTGTTCGTCACTACCTATCATATGATACTTATTTGGACAGACCACCAGTTATTTATACGGTTATTTTTTAATTTGGTGGTCGAAGATTTTTTGCCTAAATATATAAAATTTCGTGTTTGGGAAAAGAATATCGCCCAAGAGCAGCAGCGTTACGTTTTTAAAATCCATATTTAACAAAAATTAATCTAATATAATAAAAAGAGTAGATAATAGTGTCTATTTACATCCATCCTGTACAGTTTTTTTTTTAAATGCTTTGATTACTCTAAAATCATGGTGCTGTAATAATAAGTCATCTCGATTGTAGGTCACGTTTTATCCCATTTTATATTATCACGCCTAGCAAGCAAACTACAGAAACATAACCCTATATTTTAATCGAAGTTACGAAATGGTGCTACAATTACGATAATGTTGGATCTAAAACAAAATCTCCTAAATTACGTTTCATATCTTTTCGTTCAATTAACTCTCAGCGTGTAAGAAAACTTTCGAACTCGAGTGCGTGTGTAGCTCGATTGTACTCGGAAGAAATATTCTGACACAGACTTGACCTAATTGAGTATAATAGAGCGTTATTCATCGCGGTGATCACTTCGAAAACTCTTACAAAAAACATTAAAAAGGGCATCGGTAAGCCAGTATGCCGTGCATCGACATCGCTACATACTTACTAGGTTCAATTTTATTTTATAACTGTTATATATCATTAATTTAATAGCACTATTAAACAAGAAGCCCTTGTACATTTAACAACCAACAAAAAGAATGGGCGATTGTTTAGATATTTCTTCATGCTTACGTTAATTCTATTTTCGTCTGTGTAACGACGCATCAACCATTTACAGACGACTTTCGTTATAACTTAATACTATCTTTTTTAGAATAATTGTGATAAGTTGGTGAAAGTCATGGTCACCAGACAGCATAGCACCTACGCTAGACTAACGTTTATTTAAAACGTTCTACGTAATAATTAAGTAACACAATAGATATTTAATTTCCGTTGAACGTTCTCAAGATATACCCCTTTTCGTTTTAGAATTAACAATGAACGTTAAAGATTTAAAAGATAGAAGAACATTTTTATTTTGTCCCAATAGATCTAATAGGTACCAATTATTAAACTACAAGCAAGATTTGAATAAGGCGTTTTCTTTCAAGAAATGTGCAAGCACAAAAACAGAAGAAACTGACCGAGACGTAACTAGCTCGTTCATATTTTGCGCGGCAGCTGGTGTCGAGTATGTCGCGGTCATTTACATAGTAAGTTGGCGATAAGCGAGCTAAATTTAGCATGAGCGGGGATGCGCTCCGAGCTCGTCTGGTACCTCACGGTTAACACCTACGCACAGCTTCCACTCCTCCCAACGGCCACCCGTGCTTTCGAACCCGTTTCATTTTCATCCCACCTCCCAATGTACCACCCGAATCGACCGATAAAAGAAAACACTTAAAACGGCTTATCCTCTTTAATTCAATTACGTTTCGTCAATCACAATCACGAAGCTATCTTTTCAGTTAAGTGGACACTTTATTTAGCTTGTAAACGATCTCGGTAAATGTAAACGAGAAAAGTGGCAGATAATTCATGTGTAGACATGAGAAGACTGTCGGCACGGCTACAGTGTCGCATTATCTGAAGCACCGGAGCGATAAAAAGAACAAAGAACAATAACTGACGACGTTCAACTCCCTTTCGCACGAACTTGACTTTCATTATAGCTTCGATTAACAATATAACATTAATTTCTCGGACATACTTTAAACATCTTACTATTAACATCTGGTTTATTTTTCTTTATCTACATTTTAAACAAACGACTAAAGCTCAGGCAATAAGAGATTTCTGGTGTTGAAAACCTTTGTCGAAAGTTCTTGGACTAGTTTATGTCGAGCATTAAATGCAATTAAGCCTGTAGAGTCAACAGCTTCAGGAGTAATGCAACACGATGCGGCACCGCGAATGTTAACGAGGCAGACGATACACGAAGCAAACGGGACTCGCCCGTGAGCCGTGCCACTAGGTGAGTGGGTGCAAACCAGTATTACTGAAATTACGATACAACAGATCTTCTTCGTTCTAACTCACGGTCACTAATTAATAATATTTAAGTTGACAAAATATTATTTTGCGCACAATCGGACGCACTTTAGGGCGGTGCCAAAAAATCGATACTGTTGTTCTTCTACCCTCTTTTTCAGGCGACTGATTTTTATTAATAAATAATTGAATGAATAATTTATGATTTTTTGACAAATGGATGCAATAAACAATATCTAAAATAAAACAAAATACAAATTACAAACGATTAAACGAGAAGACAATAAGTTAGTAAAGACTTGTAATAACTTACCAGGCTTTAACGCGGATAAGGACCTCGCCTTCGCTGACCGTTGGCTCGGGCTTTTTCAGAATCTTAACCGTTTTGAGTCCACCGAAACCAGTAAGAACGACAGCACGCATCTCCTTAGGCGGTGGGCTCTCTTTTTCTTTCTCTTCTGTGGCCTTTTCTGGTGTCTCCTCCGGAGGAGTTTCGGTGGTTCCGTTTTCAGTGGGAGTCTTTTCTGGCGCTGGGGCCGATGTAGTTTCTGTGCCTTCCGTCATGTCTGGTAAATTAAGGATTGATATGAGCGATGCGGTTAACGGACGCGCTGAGAATGAGCCCGGGTAAGTTAGTGTAGTATGGCGGAAGTCGGCCGGCGAGACAACGCGTCGCGGAACGAATGAGTGGAGGGAAGGGCGAAGCGCGCGCAGTGAGGGTGCCGGCTGAGGGGCCGGATGGGAGGGGGGAGGGGGTTGTGGAGGCAGCGGGCATGAGGGGGGCTCAAGCGCGCCACCGCGCGGCGAACAGGTGGCCGCCGCGCCGCGCCGGCCGGTTCTCCTCGCCCCCTCCCCGCGTGGTATTACTCTACACAGGACCTGGATTAACTTTATTACGCCGTGCCCAACATAAAGCCTAAACAAGCTATAATTTGCTTCTCTTCGAAATCTAGACTCCCGAAATTGCAAGTGCTTAGTTAAAGCGTACGTGACTTGGCAACAATATCGATCGACACACAATTAAATAGAAGAAATCGATACTGTGATTAAACAATCATAATCGCATTTACACTTAACACGTTAATTGGGTTTTCAGTTCAAAATTATGTACGAAATAACTACTTGCAAATCCTTTATACTTACACAAACAGTTTTCATTTAAAATTTATGAGCTTGCAGTTTTAAATAAATAAAATGATGCTTTTATTGTGCATTGAGAATGTCCTTAGTTATTGTTGATAACGCTATTAACTATAGCATTGTTTACGCAATACTCTTAACAATAAAGCTGGCTATCAACGTGACCTTATAAAACGCAGGAATCTTTATGTTTTCCATACAATATCATATCGTAAGTTATCTAAGGCATGTATAACAATTAGTAATGCTTAATGCTAGAACATAAACATAAGTGTGTTAAATAAATAGTAAGAATGAATAAGTTACAGATATATACATACACACACACAGGTGTGCGTATATATATCACATGTGTGTGTAATATGTTGTAATAGGTAATTAATTTGCAAGCGTTTTATGGAGTGTCTGAGTGATACCATATCATATTCATTGTACCTCAGGGTCACACTCGGAATTTCTTTTTATTAGTTTACAAATTATTCATAGTAAAGAACTCTTAATCCGGAGCACCTAAAAATGACTACTGCAAGAAATGTACTGCGACTACTGCTTCATCATCCGTCAAATTCTTTGTCCTCTCAGATACTCCCTTGAATATCGAAAACAGATAGGACTCAATATATGCGAGGTCTGGTGAATATGAAGGATGCTCAAGCATTTCAAAGCATCTGGAATTGCAGCCTTGGGAGCCTGGCGATATCCTGGAGAAATAAAACAATCAGTAGGAGTTTGCCTTGTCCTTTCTCGAGGATTTCGTTACGCAATATTTTTATTCAATCTGCATACAAGATGTAACGGTAACACCATGATCGAGATATGCAATCACGACTACACCTTGAATATCCCAATACTATAAAAGGGAACCAATAATTTTATAGACGAAAGGACTCTCTCTCCTGGTTTTTTGATTAGGTTTTGAACATGATGTCAAAAGTTATGCTCACTACTTTTCGAAACCTTTGTAAAAAATTTCAAGCTCCGATACTATCAGCGCGTTACTTAATTTTTTCTGTTCTCGACAACACGCTACAACAATCTGCAAACCAAATATCATGGCCTATTTTTTTAAAACAAAACAGTAATTTCTTCAATTGGCTCTCTAGCACAGTGACCAAGCGCTAGGCAGCAGCGTTGCAGCGTGAAGGGTTCAAACACTTATTAATTGTAAACCGCCTCCATGATAAAGGAGAAAATTTAAGGGCATTTTTTTAAGGAAACGAAAATACGAAAAATACGAAAGAAAAAAGGCTACTGCAGCTTTACCAACTAGTATTTACATTTCAAAAAAACTTTCCACAGAATATTCATTATTTTTGAACGCCCCTTGTAATGCGAACTTCCACGAGGCTCTTTCAAATATTCTTCGACCCGTTTTACTGGAATCGAGGCATTCCATCCAAGTCCTCAGGTGTGACAACGCATCTGCATTTTCTTCTTAATCGAGGATAAATGTAGAAGTCTATGGGTCACAGTATCCACTTACCATCAGGTGGACTGTGTGCTCGTTTGTCACTCTTATCCTATACAAAAAATCTAAAATGACTATCGCTGAACGCATTTTTAATTCAAAAAGTACATATTCTGCAAATGCAACAAAGTTCATTTTACTGTGATCAAAGAACAATTACAATATGACAGAGTAAATTTACCTTTGTTCTGATTATAATAGCTATCAAGGGTTTTGTGTGATAGTCAGGCTTTTATAATAACTGTAGTTTAATCGCTGATATTGATTGTCTGTGATGCATTCATGCGACTCACGATAGTATGATGAATAATTATGAGTTATGAGTTATGACCAAATACCGACGCGAAAATAAAACACTGGCGTGAAAAAAATGTAGTGTTTCACTAATGTGTATTTTATTGCATGTTCAAGTTTAAACTAAAATATTATTCATAAATCATTATTTGATATTATTAATTAATATGTTAATTCTAATACCTTAAATAAAAAAACATTTCAACATTTTTTCAGTTCTTTTATTCTATAACACGAATATGTATAAGTACACTTAACTTTTTTATCTATTTACAACACTGCGGTTTAAAATACAAATACGATACTACTTATTTTTTAAGAGAACTATGTAGGTGCCATATTTAATCAATTGAATTTGTTTTTCCATTCTTAGGGAATTGAATTTCATCTACGTAGTATGGGTCGTCATAATCTTCGTAATATTCATCCTCAAATTCTTGGTATTCGTCATTTACATCGTCGGCGTTCTGTTCATCAGTTTCTACCCAGTCTCGAGAATCATGTTTCTGTTTGCGCAGTTTGTTCTGTAGGACCTACAATATGTGTAAAATAAAATTAGTAAATGTTCAAAATAATTAACATTAGATCTTTGCGTTGCGTACCTTTGACTGCGTTTAGTACCTTTAACTTTAAACTCCACCAACAAAATTGGAAAACCACACGGAAAGATAGTATAGATACAATAGTAACATTGCAATTAAATAATTATAAAAAAATCATTCAGTCCAATACTTGACAGGCGAATGGGCGATCATAATATCAAGAATATCACACCTATATAAACCTCTATTGTTGTTTTTCAAAGTGCGTCTGTCTTATAGTCCAACCTTAAAATTACGCATAAGCAAGCTATGCATATGTATACTACTCAAAGAGTCTAGCTTATTCGAGATGAGTTTTCCGCCATCTATCGATTTTTGTGTAATTTTTCTTGATCGATTTTAAAGACGCAAGTACAAACGAGACGGCGTTATTATCTCTATCGCCATTACAATTCAGTTTTACTAAAATTGCATTTACACCATACCTAAATGTTTATGTTTATTTTTAATAAAAATAAAAAATAGAATTAATAAAATTCGCCCCAATTTCGCACGGGTGATTTTTATATCTCGACTCGTATTATACTACATATTATACACCTGCCTCATGAATCATTCTGTCCATCAATGAAAACCGCATCAAAATCCGTAGTTTAAAAGATCTAACAGAGCGCGGGAAGCGACTTTGTTTTATACTATAAAGAGATACAGTGACATATTTGATATCGAAGGTACACTTGTGTAAAATATTAATATATACTCGTAAGTTTATACCCAAATCAGGTAAGAGCGACAATACTAACTAAAAATAATATAGACCCATTAGCCTCACATCCTTTCTCCTAAAGACAAATACCGCTACACGATAAACAACACGCCTATAGCTTAGGCAAATCGACAGAATCGGCACTTCTCCAGGTAATAACAAAGATTGAAGGGGCCATCCAAAACAAGGAAATATGTCTAGGATCTTTCATAGACATAGAAGATGTTTTTCACAGAACAGAACGAACGAGCTTCCCCAGCATATAGGTTGCACTAAGTAGACATAGAGTCGAACCGGCACTGATGGACTGGATAGTAAACATGCTCTTAGTCCACGAACAACAAAGATTGTTGGTGAATCCCAAGAATTCTAAATAAGGAGTGGCTGCCCGCAGGGTGGGGTTCTTTCACCTCTCCTGTGGAATATGATCATTAATGAACTCATCAGAAAATTAAATGTCAACAACTTCTTTACAATTTTTAGTTGGTGCAAAAAATGCAACTTAATCGTGAATTAAAAAAAACGGTTTTAGCAATCTTGACACAAAAACGAATGCTGAAATATTATCATCTGCCAAGTCTCTTCAGAATAAAACTCCAGCTATACACTGAGGTAAAATACTTAGGTCTTACCTTGGACAGTAAACTCAACCGCAAAACCCTTTTTTATTTTATTTTATTGATAAAATTTACTTAAAAGTTCCTATCTTACAAGCAAAGTACGATAAGATCAACAAACATTTTGTATTCGATAAGAAATATACCATACAACTAGGGCTTACTATTCGAATATTCGTTTTATTCGAATATTCACCTCATATATGCGAATAATATGTAGAGTAATATTCGAACATTTCTAATTTTTCGAATACTGCAAATAACATAGAGATAAATAGAATTTAATGATAAAAATATTTCAGAACATTTTTCAGCCGTAGTAATCCAAATATTGGAAGATCTTTCCAAGTCGTTGAACATAATAAAGGCAACAGTTGAAGCACTTTGCGAACATAAGGCAAATCTATTAACATGCGAAACAGCCCTAAAGTTTATGATAACGAAGCTTACGGAAAGAAATAGCACAATAAGCCGTGAACTATAAAATGAAAACTCGCATATCGCAAAGTAGATCTTTAGAACTGACAGGGACTGTGAAATATCTGCACAACCACTTAAAATTTCATCACGAACCGCCTTCTGATGCATTTCCTAATCCCTCAAATGGTTGAAACAATAACCTACATCAATAAGAAATATTTTAAGATAATGACCAGGAACATTATTTTCGATAAAGATGATGAAGTCACACTTTCTGATTTACAACAGCGGGAAAGAATGCTTCAAAATTCTCTTGCTGACAAAAGTATCCAAGAGAAGCTGCGAGATCAAATTGATGATACGTTGATTAATAGGACGAGTTCATCCCCTTATCTGCATTTAGGTCTAACGAAGACTTAGAAATTGCAATACGTGTAGAGATGGCATCTTACGAGGCTGGAGGTTTAAAAACGTACATTTAAGGAGGGCATATAATTTTTAACAATTCCTTCAACAAGTGTAGAATCTGAAAGAGTGTTTTCGTCATGTAGGATGACATGCAGCTACCTTCGTAGCGCCTTAAATGATGACACTCTAGACTGCCTTTCATTTCTTAGGTC
>DWHP01005983.1:0-11637 GCA_018247895.1 Parnassius honrathi | reverse complement strand
AATTACACCCAGACACAGAACAAATGATCGTGCTCATCACACAAACATTTGTCCTGGGTGGGAATCGAACCCACGACTTCCGGCATAGCAGTCAGGGTCACTAACCACTAGACCAACAGGCCTGTCAACAGTTCATGTGGGTCTGGTACTTATAATGTATAAAAGAATCTACCAACTGCATTACTTACCTCGTGTGTCGTAAAAGGCGAGTAATGTGTTATTGGATTTGTGATTATCTCAGCGAAGTAATGGACTTTTTTTGCGTAATCTGGTTCGTGCTAGCTGCTTTTCGGACCTTACCTAATCCTTCGGGTATTACAGGCGTGATGAGTATGTAAAAAAGTCACATATATTGTATGTGTCCCGAGACTTCTTTCTAGTGGACCTTTTTAAAGCGCCTTTTTAGTATACAAAGTATTAAAATTATCTACATGAATTGAATAATCCTTAACAACAAATTTGTATGTCGACTGTCGTAATATTCACAATGATATGAGAAGCACGAACGCGAGCAGCGCAGAAATGTGAAAGTTCTTTTTAATTTCTATGGACGTCCGAAAGAATATACGACTGTTTGAAATTAAAACGGACAGAGAGGGAAAAAAGCAAATGAACTCGAGAGAATCGTTTGCATAATGAATGTACAGAGATATTGGACATTGCGAGCAACAATTGTGTGGGCCAGGCCTTATAAGGATAAAATAAAACAAGTTTACGTTTGCGCTCCTACATTGCGCAACATGGGTCTTAGTGCCTTGTAATTAAAGCTTAAAATGTTTTTTTTTTTCAAGTTTATATGAGATATAAAAACAAACGTACTTGATCGTTGATATAAAGTATATGCAGCTCTTGTGTCCCAAGAATAAGGGTTAGAGTAGTACTTTCTTCCTTTTTTCGTTGCCATCCGAGACCTATAGATTCGTAATCGGGATATAATTGAAGCTAATTGTTTGTTTTTATTGTCTTGATAAACAGGAGCTGTAGGTGTATTTTTAAACCCCATTGGAATGTATTCTATTATAGAATTGTAGGGTGCGTAAAGTTATATATTTCTATTTACTGTATTTCAAAAATTTAACAATAATAATCATTAGCATAAGAGAATGCAATACATCTTGTGAAGTAAGTAATGGCTACAGAGGGTTTGAACAGATGTTTAGCACCAGCACCTTCCCCGGATAACAATTCAAAATTATAACAAAAATTTCGGTTGTCAATTCGCTTACTACGCGTCATAATTATGTAAATAATCCTCACAGTCTATGCGGGAGGCCTACGTTCAGGTGTGAACTTTTCATAAGCTATAAATGATTAAAATGATCAAGCATATAAAGCAAAGTAACAACCTTTATACGTTTAATGCACAGGCCTTTAATTTTATAAGAGAAGGTTTCTGGAGCAAGAAAGAGATCGTTGCGCTGCCCCAATGCGTGTAAGCGAACTTGAGACGTCGTCCGACATGTTTATAATTTTTCTCAGACAATTCGCAGACAGAGCACGTGGCAAGCACTGAAAAGGCGTTCTTGTTTAAATTTAAACTTTTTTTAAACTTAATAAATATTGATTACTATTAAGTTATCAATATAAACTATATTAAAATAAAAAAAATCTTAATTCGGTATTCCTAATAGTTTAGAAAACAGACTGCGTCGTCATCGTAAGATCGATCTGCTTTTTAACTGGTACAAATATTTTATTTAAGTAGTTGATTAGTTATGAGAAATTTGAGTTCGCTGCATCACTCAGATCAGTTTTCTGTGGCGGCGGCTAACTGAATCCATCACACCATTTCGGTCCTGGAGATATGAGAGAAGCGGCTATGAAAAAGCCCAAAAACTACGTACTATGTCTTTCTGGGTCTTTCCGTAATAGTACTGTCAGGATTGTGAAATGAATATTGCTGCGATCGGCAATCCGACTGCCAAACGTGGTGGTAGAGGCAAATCCTTCCTAAGAGATGAGGTACACGACTAGCAGTAGAAGTTTACGAGCTGATGAAAAAGTCAATTTTTAAAATGTAAAAAGGGCTAGCAACAAATTGCTTGAAATCCTAAGTTTCGTGTCGTTTCGACTAAAAAGTAGCGCGAAATCGCAGCTTAATTCTGCTGTTTCATATGAAGCCGGAGATCTTTACCGCGGGTAACTTGGAATTTCATTTAGTCCTCAAGGGTGTCAATATATCTGTATATTGTTTTCTAATCGAGGATAGATGTATGTGTCTGTGGGTCAGACGATTTACCTACTATCAGGTCAACTATTTGCTCGTTTGTCAACCCTACTTGTGTAAAAAATATATTTTAGTTGCCTTTATTGTATAGAATCAGAAAATAATCAGCTTTATCGACATTTCCAACGAGAAAACGAAGTTGCGAACGAAAGCTAGTCAACAAGCGGATCACGCAACGCTGCACCGTGCAATTTAGTAAGGAAGTTAAAAAACGAGCGAGCCAAATGAACAGAGTGCACACACAATCACAAGTCTTCGAGTTCTGAGTTCATCAAAAGAAATCCAAACATAGCGGGAGACAGCCGTCCGTCCTGAATACAAAGAGGGAGGGAGGGCGAGCGAGCCAGAACGGGGGGTGGGGACAGGGACAAAAAACATTTGCTTCCACTAACGAAACAATCGCGGGCATAATTGATTTTAACTTAGAGTCGACTGCAAATGAAGTCAAGTAACTGCAGAGGCGGGGGACGGGGGAGACGTATGTGGGTGTAGGTGGGCAGGTGCAGGCCTGGCTGTGTGGCTGATTCTGTTCGAATGTGAGCACACGCCTTATGTCTAGATCTAAATTCAACTTTGAGTACTGTTTTTGTGGTCAGCAAAGCTAAAAGCATTTTTGTAAACATTGTTACAGATTGAATAGCTTGTGTGTTCTTTGCTTAAGTGATATAGAGTTGTCTAGTGTCGTTGGTCTAGTGGTTGCAAGTGCGGCTGCTAATCAGGTGGTCCCAGAATTCGAATCCCGGGCCGCACCCAAATTATTTAATGGGTTTTTCCGCCCTTAGCAAGTTAGCGTTGTTTAACCCCCGCGCCTAACGGAACGCACATAAAGCCGTTGGTCCTGAGCCTAATTTCTCTCCGGTCGCGTCGGATTGTCGTCTCACCGGACATTAAGGGTGCTTGCGCACACATTTGAGCTGTGTAATAGTGTCCTGAGCAGATAGATAGTCTTCTATGTATATTTTGAAATTAAGATTTATTCAAAGATATAATAATTCAAATAAACGTATAAATAAATATTTTTAAACCTTATTCTTATTTTTTTAGGAAACTAACTAATATTACGTAAATAAATTTCTTAGGAACAAACATCAAGAACCGAAACAATTATTTGTAGGCCGTCCCGTACAAATACTTGTTTCGAGCAGGATTCAATCGGGTCTAAGGGCTGCAACTCTACTACTTATTGCTAAGCTACTGTACTACGGAGCCGTCGATTATTTATTTATCTTATATTGAATTCTTACATAATAGTTGCTATGACTTTGATGTCAACAAAGTTAGTGTTTAGGAACTTTGTAGTACATTGCGTCGTATGTTTTATAAGCCGTTCCAGCTAAAGCTAAGAAAGAATAAGATGCAATGTACTGTAAAATAACTAACATTTTGTTTTCTGAAAAGTAGATGGAAGCCGCCGCTTGACGTTGCTCTTATTTCGAACAGAGCATCGTAGTATCTTCTTGAGACTTAAGCGGACTTTTAAAAACCTTTAATGAATCACGGATTACCGCGTTAGGGTCTGACCGTGTGTATATTCAAATTAGCTTATTAAGGTACTCGCTTGGCTTAAGACATTATTACACTTGGATATGACTGAAATAAACTTTAAGAATGAGTATGGTAGTATCTAGGTGTTGTAACTAATTTTCTATCCAGTAGGTGCCTTTAGGGGTGCAAAAAAGTTTTCAAGCAGTTGGATGAAAAAGGTTGTATATAGAGTTCAGTGGCCTTACATACTTGACTAAGGCTCATAATCAGGTAGGTGGTAAAACTCTTACAGTTTAGAAATTCGTCTGGGTAGGATATCATTATCTTACCTATTAATGTCAGCAACCAGCAGTGCCAGCACTGCTGTGTTCCGGTCTGAGAGCCAGTGTAATTACAGGCTGTTTGGCATTTCATCTCAGTGCTGTGCTTTTTACCCGACTGGCGACGCAGAGGAGGGTTGGGTGTTTATCAGCCTATATGTGTGTATGTACATGTATGTATCCTTTGTTGTGCCCTAGAACCAAACGCGTGAGTAGATTTTTATAATTTTTACGTCAATCGATTTGTCGTAATATTGTGAGTGTCACCATGATAGTACCTAATCAAAATTCAATATAGTGACAACCAGAAGCTACATAGTTACAAAGTAAAAAATTAAAGTCGACGAACTATTGAATAAAACTATTATTTACGGATTTTTTTTCGCCTTTGAAAAGCACCCGAAACGTCGGGATAATAAAAATAAGTAAAATAGAAATTAAACGCGATAAAATCAGTAAATAATAGTTTTATTCAATGTGCGGTGTTCGCGTAAATTTAAGAAATCATTATTCGACGAAGTATGTCAAGTGGACTATCTATGAATAGGTCTTTGAAATCCATCTTTATATTTTTCTAACTAGTGTTCATTTTGAATGACTATTTAGGATCTATAACTATTTAAAGTCGATTAGCAACAATTCAAGTATAAAAAGCTGTGATATAGTTATTATAATAATCAAATAATGGGTCGTATTTTTTGTATTTTTAAAATACTTAGTATTTAACCATTACGCTTGTTAGAAGTTGGTTACATGTACCCACGAATCCACTTAACACCGGGTGGGCTGGTAGATCTTTTGCTTTTCTCATACTGGAAAAAAATATCTGTGGAGATTATTTCGCTCACTTGGACAATCAATATTTTAGTCCGAGGGGAATGCGATTAGGAATTTCTATGATAATATTGAAAACAGAAGATATTAAATAAAACAAAATATCTACAAATTAATCTAAATCTCCCGTTAGCTATTATTTTCGTTTGTATTAACTGTTTATTTGTAGTCTAATGTATTCATTATACTTCTTGAAATATATATGTAAAAGTTTGCCTGACTAGAAGCACTTACATGTAAGGATGAAAAACGAACACACAGTCCAGCTGATGGTAAATGGATGCTGTAGACCATAAACGTCTACATATATCTATCGTCATCGATTAAGAATCGAAACTGATGCGCTGCCACCCCTGAGAAATAAGATAGAATGCGTTCCTCATCAGAAAAAGATTCTTGTTTTATTTATTTTTCATTTTATACAATTAAGGCAACTAACGAAATTACAGTTCGCATGATGGTAAGCCACTTTTTTATCAAATGCAACCTATGGTCATCTATTCTACCTTTACTACTCGACTCCACTGGTTCATTAATTTATTCTTAGGACGATATAAGTACCTATACGCTTTTACAACAAAATCCCAGAAAATATACAAAATTTGACCTGTAGGTATTACCTACGTTCAAAAACTTTATTAAATGTTTGTCATAGTATTCGAACATCGGACCAGTGAGCAAACAAACAATATTGCGATGCAATAATCGATAAAAATATCAATAAACACGACAAAGTAGTCGGAATTAAAGAAATAAACGCTCGAGCAGCCTTATAAGGGTCGACAGGGGCTGCTACCGAGCACGATGTTACGCGATGGCACAGCGACGATCCGCGAGATGCATGCGGCCGATAGCCGGTTCGCTCCTGGCTAGCCCGATGCTCGACTTAAGATATGCTAATCGAGGGAGATACAAGTTGACAACGTCTCGAATTATCGTAATTTCTCATTTGCGTTATGTCTCGAAAACAAATTCTTTCTATCTTCCGATATACGTTATTAGTGACTTATATTTAAATAATATTTGACGTTTTATGATTGCAATTATATAATTTATTGTTTTTCTTTTTCATTTGTCCCTTAAACTCCACTGTGAAACTGGGTCATCCCGTTGCAGGGAGAACGAGACGTGTCATACCTTTAACGCTGTTGGTTTTTGTTGTTGGCCCTTTACAACTTCACTGGAACAAACTTGCAAGCCAAAAGTTTCTAGCAAGCGAGGGCTGAGATTCTACCGGCTGCGTTCTTCAACAGTAACCTTCCTTTATTCTATCATTGGATACAGACCTTTTAAAGGAAACGTCAAATGGACTGCATAGCCAAAAAAATCCAAAATTTTGTCCTTTTCTCAGCACATTGGGCTGGCTTGTTGCGCTCAGCAAGAACTAAACTTAAACCTCCAAGCTGATGATTCTGCTCCCCATCGTCAGTCTCCGAAACCAAAACCACGCTTAATAGTGACAGTATGCTTATGGAGAAGTTTGAATAATTTCATTAAGGCCAACTAACAACATCGTTATCAACATGTCTTAATTTAAAATGGGATATATTATTGAGAACTCACTCCTACAAAAAAATTTGTTTAAATCTTATACATTTGTCTACTCAGTCTAGTCATTTATATACCTAAGTTATTTTTTAACTAAGTATTTAGTCAAAAGCAAAATTTACCGTGTTGAAAGCGACTAATTTTATTATTGTGTGCGTAAGCGGCGTATCAGTGCATAGTTCGACACACACAAGAATAAGAGTATCCACTACCCCAATCAGTTCCGTGGATGTCATAAGAATCGAAAGTGGAAAACTGAAACGGGAGTTGGACAGCAGCATCTTTCTGATAATCACAGAAATTAGTAAAAAAATGCGGTTGCTAAGCATGCCAACTACAGCTAAATCCTCCCAAGGAGGCATCTTTGACAGGGGCCTATGTTCAGCAGTGGCCTTTTGTAGGCTGTTATGAAAGAATGAATGAAATGTGCTGAAAAATCTGCTAAAAAAGGTTCTGAAAAATTAAAACTGTTGAAAAATAAGCAAACAAAAACACAAATCATAAATTTTCCTTTTGTTTCATCATATGCATTGGTTTGTTAACAGGCTAGTTACGGATATAGGTATCATATTTACGAATTAGATACTTCCAATTGTCTCACTGTGCTTTGTTTACTTGGTTTATATTCTTTGCTGACCAGACAGACGTTGTTCTGCCCTTTTCGACGACCCTTTGTCTTTAAAATCTTTAAAATGGTATCAAAATATATCAAAAGTCGTTTATCGAGATGCAAATTCTATCTCAAGTGTTAGCAGGCAGTACACATTTATAAAATTTCATCAAAACTGGTTGAGAGGTTTCGGAGATAGGCGTGAACGAACATCGTGACATAGGATTTTCGTATATTATTAGCGATCCACCCCGGTTTTGCACAGGCGATTTCTGGACCTCGAAAACAGCTCTACCTACCGGGTCCAACCACGTTTTTTAACCATCCACGGACCCACTCAAATACACACAAAAATATTAATCATAATTGGTCGAGCCGTTTTCGAGTTTTTACAAGACTAGTGGACAACAATCGATTTTTATATATAGACATAATTATATATCACTTATTGAAAAGGTATGTCGCAACGGTGTATAATTGTAATTAATTATGCTGGTTCGAAAAGTTATACAAAAATATAGATTGTTTTACTTCTCTAAATAACAATAGGAATACACTAGATTATTGATAGGTCTTCGCGCGCTCAGACACGCGAAGACCTATCAATAATCTAAGAGGAATACATATTTGATACGCTAAATAATACTCTTCAATTTTACAGTGACGATGGTAGATACATACATTTATATTCGATGTTACTTATGGTATATTTTATTACTTTTTATTTAAAGAACATTTATTTAAAAACTTATAATTATAAACATTATTATTATCTATGTATTTTTGAATACAATTTAACCATTGTCAAAACTTACTATTATGGAAAGATGGAAACCACGTCTCGGCCGTTTCCCGGAGGGTTGTCATCTCAACATTTGTGTCAATAACAGACGTCTTGGACTCAGGCGTGCTGATGCAGCGGTGACCAACCCCCTCCCACCCAGACTACTCCCCCACCTCGAGCGGAACACGTAGGCCTGGACAGCGGACCGTCGGAATACTAATTATCAATTAGACGGTAGACGCTGGGGGAGTCTTGAAGCAAAACGTTAGGCATTTTTTAGAAGGCAATCTCTTATTAATTTAACACGTGTCTCTTGAATTGTAATCCAGTCAAGTTTTTAATGTACTTTTTTCCCGTACCTTATGTTTAAAAGATTATGTGGATTATCTTTAAATTTTTTTATAAAATAATGGTGACAAACGAGCACACAGTCCACCTGATAGTAAGTGGCTGCTGTGGCCCATAGACATGATTCTCGATTAGAAAAAAAACCGGATACTAGGACTCGGACTAAGGTGCCTCGTTGCCGATGAAAAGGGTCTCCGGTTCCCTACACTCACTATAAGAAACACATTAAGATGCCATTTCACACTGTTATCCTGTAAGTGTGTTCCTACCCTGGTCGAGGCGATCCATTCGTGCTACAACCATAATATAGCTGCAGCGTGATTCCATCACTTAAAATAATTAGAATTTAGAATTATGATTGTAAATGGGAGTATTTGATGATCTTTTTAAATGTTGATGAAATAATGTTACATAGCTGAACGCTTTCTAAAACATTGATATTTTTATCTTCTGAAGTTTTCTCTTAATATAGTATACGGGTGACAAATGAACACACAATCCACCTGATGGTAAATGGCTGCTGTGACCCATAGACTTCTACATTTACCTACCCTCGATTGGAAATCGGAATGCAGATGCGTTATCACCACATAGGACTAAGAGGGGACGCCTCGTCTCCAGTAAAACGGGTCTCCGGTTCTCTACACTCACCATACGAAACACAGCAGATTTAAGCTACTATTTTAAGTGGGTATGCTGTGAAAGCGTAGTGCTACCCTGGTCGAACCGACCCATTCATGCTAAAACCATATCAAAGCTGTACTTCGGCATCAGCGCGTAAAAGTTCATGTTTGTACACGAGCTCTTATGTATGTATATATGTACACACACACACACACATGTATATATATATATATATATATGTACATATATATATGTGTGTACATATATTAATATTTATAAATTACGTGTCACGTTGTTTGTACTGATTTACGCATCGACATACAACGTTATTATAAGTTGTTGATAATTGAATCGTTCAAGAACTAGGTTATGAAATAATGAAAAAATCAAAGAAAAATTTAAAAGACATCGTTAAAGTCCGGAAACTGTATTTTATTTGCGGACGAAATGAAAACATGGAGGAACTAATAAATTTTTCAACAACAGATTAATGCGTCTTGGTTATTATTAGTCGTGTTTCTTTTTTTTTTTTCTAATAACTTCTTTTTAAAAAAAAATAACAAACAATTGTACAATATGTTTCAATTAAATTTCAAAAAATAGTAAATAACACAAGAAAATTTTCATATATCATTTGTCCTCTTAACAAATAAATATATAAAACTATTAAACAATTGTTTATATCCACATGATAGAGTAGCGTTGCAGATGTATTAAGATTGCAGCATAAATGGAATTTGGTCAACTGGAGAACGTATCTTACAGAATACCAGCGTAAAATGGGCAGCACATGCTGTGCGTTTCGAATGATGAGTTTTAGAAAACCAGATACCCTTCTTACTGGTAACGCATTCCAGCTTAGTCCTCAAGGTCGACAACCCATCAGCATTTAAATTCTTAATGAGCGATAGAATTCACTTTGCTTCTGTAAAATTTATCTTACTTTTTCTGCACATAACAATAAATAGGATGGAGAAGAAAGGTTCCACTGCCATCCGCTTACCATCAGGTGGACTGTGTGCTTGTTTGTCACCCTTATTCTATAAAAAAGCGAAGTGTAGGGTGGCCCGCACCTAAATGAAGAGACGAAGTGGCAAGAGATACAGGAAGTTGATTGACGCTGGTGGCCAAGGAACGTGCTTTGTAGCATTACTTGATGTAGACCTGTGTTCAGTAGCGGACTTGTGAATGAATTTAATGAATGAAAAAAAAATTGTTGTTATAATTCTGCCTTCCCAGTAGCCACCTGAAATTATTTTTTTAAACGTTACCTCCACATTAGGATTTTCTCCTGATGTGTATCCCGACCCGGAACAATTACTTATAGGTTATACAAATAATTGTTCCGTGCGGGATTTGAACCCGCGGCCCCTAGCGCTGTAACTCATTGCTCAAGCCACGGCGTCACGGAACCGAATGAATGATAGAGATACATAATTTTTGTATATATGTTATGAATATTTTTAAAACATCGAATGTTTCACATACCGTGCTTTAAACCTATTTTTTGCAATAATTTATTTTAAAATTCAGATCAGTCTCAAATGATATTCGTCAAAAGATTTATTAAATAACCGGTAGCGTACCACATTGAAATCCGCTAAAGAAAAATATACCAATTATGATGGTCTATAATCAAAGAGAACTCACGAGTCGGTCGTCATCTGATAGATGGTTTTGTATCAAAGCTTCGCTCCTTGGACACACACGTTTCCTTTCTTTTTTGACACTTTTTTCTATAAGAATTTATCATTTCTTGGATGAAAGAGGTCGTTTTCGTGGCGCCAAACGATTCGATCCGATTGTCTGTCTGTCGACAGATTTATATTCCTGTTGATTAATGATTGCTTTGAGCATTTCATTAATTATTTTTATTAAATTCGATTCGCTCATATCCTTTCATTTCAAGTGTTTCAATTAATATTTAGTGATTATAACCCGACTGTCCCAGAAGGGGGTAATGTTTTTCGAGCGTATGTATGTATGTATGACTACTTCTTTGTCACGCGCTGTAGCCCAAACGGCTTGACAGATTTGAACACATGGGGTGTTGATAGATCCGTCTTCGTTGTGAAAGTGACGTAGGCTTTTTTTCTTTTTTAGGTGAACTATTTTATGCAGTCGGATTTATTTAGTTACTGTTTTAACCATTGCTTGTTTTATAAATTTATTTTTCACACTTGGCTAGACTCCACGCCATTGTTGTAGGTTATACTACGCAATCTAACAAAACGGTGTTTCGACGATCGTAATGCGTCCAGCGGAATTTCAGAAGTGAAATTTGCTAGCATCTGTCTTACATCTGATTTCAATGCTGTCTTCAAGGCAATTTTACGCTTATATATAGTATGAGTTTATATATATGTGAATATTAATTTTTGTACTTCTTATTACACTTACCTCTTATCTCTGCACTACTGTAAGGTAGACTAGTGGATAATACCTCGGGCATTAAGTCCACCTATATACATTTAATGTTTATATGAAGTTAAATAAATAGGTTTTTGTGAAGCTAAGACACTGCGCTTCACTATCAGCGGCTACGTCACGCAGTGGATTGTACTACAGTAGGGTCGGGATAATCCGAACAAACGAAACCCCCAGTTCGGATTAATGAAGCTTTCAGATTATAGTATGTAGATATTTTTATAATCTAGTCCCTGAAATACAGGTATAATATCCTAGTTTAGGGGCTGTTGACCACCATACATTTTTGTATATGTAATATGTTTACCAATAAAGATTACTATTATTTTAGAAGGTGTTTTTTTTAAAAATTAAACTGATTTTATAATTGAAAGTGAATACAAATTTTAATCAATATGTATTAATTGTAAAAGAATCTAGTATAGTACAT
>DWHP01005982.1:0-11637 GCA_018247895.1 Parnassius honrathi | reverse complement strand
ATTTTAAAATAATCAATCGAAATCTATGTAAAAAAAAGGATCTGAATAACGGGCTATTATTATAATAGGATCCTCCACGTGCAGCCCAGCTTAGCAATTGGGGAAGAAGTTGTTACATTCACATAGGAAAGATTTTGTACGCACTGCTAGGCATAGGCCTTTACTAATTTCCCAAAGGGTTTCGGAGCTTTTTGTCGGCCGCACTACTCTAAGGGTTCCAGTCATGTGTTCTCCAAGTATTTAATTTTGCAAACATGCTGGTTTCCTCGGATTGGTTTCCTCCTTCACAACCAGGTGCACGTGGCAAAGAAGCACTTCAAACTGCAATAAACAATTTTATACCTTTCGGATGGCATCAAATTCGGATAGCTCGCGTATTCTGATATTTTCTGAATTTTCGGGAAACCTTGCGTCGCATTAAATTAAATAAAGTATTATCTAATAAAGCTTAAACTTTGAAACATATTTCAGTGATAATCTCGACACGTCTAGAGAAAACTTCATATATTCACTTTCCGATAATCTGTTTGAATTTTAAAGCCATGTTAGTACAGAATAAGAATAACTAAATGTTGTTAAGTGGTCGAATGTTATCAGATATTGAAGCACCATCAATAACCGACGGTGACGGTGACATCGTGTCGCGCGTGTAGGATGTTGGGTGTATTATCTTCACGGTCGTCGCATACTGGATGGGCTGCGACGTGTAAAAGTCTGATGCATTTAAAATTGACACCCTGTTGTCGTTTATTCTCTAGAAACCTTTACTTTTAATTAGAACTAGCCAGTGTGTATTATGAAAGATGTTTTATATATAAATTAAACTGCATTAAACTAATATTGAAGAGTAGTTATAGTTTCAAGAACATCACGTTAAAATTATAAAATATAAAATGATAAAAAAAGTCAGGTTACCCTATATATATTAGTAGTAAACCCTATACCTTACTCCTTAATAATAATCTAGGAGTAAATTAAAACTATTAATACGAACAGTTCTCAAGATATTTTGTCCACGCAAGCGCACAGTAATGCCTTAATTTACGACATTAAAGATGCTTATATTACGCATAAAAATGCGAAACTTATCATTAAATAGTCATCAATTACTATCTCACCCGATGGTAAGTGTTGATTGATGTAGCCAAAGATGGTAAAGTGCACATACTGGTTTGGCTAGACAGAAAGCCTATTCACTCTTGCCTTGAAGACACGCACATTGTAACCGGAAAGAAGACAGGACAGACGCCGGCAAATTACTCCACTTCTCAGACCAATAAAAAAGTATTTCACTCTTTTACCGTGCGCATCACGAATGATGAACCAAAACGGCTTGATTGAATACCTTCCATATCTACAACAAAAGGGTGGTGACTCGCCAAGCGTATCATTTCGATTAGCCGATGTTGGAAGAGCCAGGAAAGAATTTTATTTTTTTTATTTCTGCGTACATTCTTCGAAACGTATCCTTTAGAGCATTGAGAAGCTAGCCAATAGTAGCTATGCTCGAGACTGGCAAGACTGCCTTCAAGTCGCGGTCACCAATAACTTCAAAGTTGCTAGGTGGTATATTGCACCACCAATCCAAATGTGGCAGTATCAAAGCACGATACGACGTTTTGTATCTATACGAATAAATAAAATTGAAATATCTGTTTGTAATGTCAAAACAACTTCTTTTTACAAAATGGATATGACTTTCATATCCATTTTATAAAAAGATGTGATTATATATACTTATAACAAAATGATAATTTAAAAAATTTGTCAGTCTGTCTGCCTGTTTGTTTAAGCTAATCTCCGAAATGGCTGAACCGATTTTGACGGGACTTTCACTGGCAGGTGATGTTTGTTATAAGGAGTAACTTAGGTTACATATATTTTAGAAAAATAATTAGGGTTCCGAGCAAAAAAATATCAAAACCCATAAAATCCAACCATAATAAATTTCACGCGGACGAAGTCGCGGGGAACAGCTAGTAGTAAAATATTGTATTATTAAGACCCGGTTCTGACGTGAAAAACCATCACACTTTTGCTAGTAGGCCTAATTTCCTTTACATTATCCAACAATGATATTCCATAACATGTGGATTGATGAGGATGCCTTGGTACGGATAATTTATCTGTACATGATATTTTTATTTGAACTTTGAAATAACAAAGTATAAAAATCTCTGCGTTAATAAATTACGCAAAAAGGAATGGAGAGGCAATGCGCAACAACAATTTTAATACACGATAACGATTTCGCACTCCATTGAGACCAATCGTGGAATACGCCAGTATGTCAGGATATTCCCGACAAATGACGCGCAAGCTTAATTCTCAACTCCTTAGAACGGACACAAGGTAGATTTATTAAGGTCTCCGAAGAATCTGACCGACAAAAAAACCTTGCCGAGCTCCTTTTCGAACACACGGTGAGAATTAACGCGACGAAATTCGGAATGCCTTTTGCGTTTAAAGGCTGATTTATATTTCGAAACAGCAAAATAAACATGAGGAGTAATTTTACAGACGCATAATTATTTTATAAAATATGTTTTTATGGATATTTTTGTAACTAAATTAAAAGAATAAATTGAAAAATGTGCGTTTCAACATTAAAATCACATTGAATTTAAATGGCGAACGAAGAACTAAATTATTAG
The DNA here is from genome assembly GCA_018247895.1 of Parnassius honrathi. Classification (NCBI taxonomy): domain Eukaryota; kingdom Metazoa; phylum Arthropoda; class Insecta; order Lepidoptera; family Papilionidae; genus Parnassius; species Parnassius honrathi. The sequence goes on along the minus strand of DWHP01005982.1, from coordinate 8,983 downwards.
ACCAGAATACTGAGTATTAATTCCCGAGCCCTCTGCTAAGTCAATATTTAGGTTAGTTTGATATATGTCCAAGCTTGTACTAATACGGAACTTTAACAGTTTCAAAGTGATACTCACCATAGTAACGCAATACCATAGGATCGCAATAGTGATTATTACGTCATCTTTCTTAAAAACTGCATTACATACAAACTCATAAATTAAGAACAAACAAATCGTGTTTCTCATATAATTATATACGTACGAGAATGTAAAATAATCAAAATAAGAATTTAAAAAATGTGTAAGTTTGCCAGGTTCTGACATCACACTACCAAACTAACGCGTTAAGGTGAGCCCGACCCCCACAGAGTTGCCAGACACTGCGACGGCCTTTTTCGTGCATTTTATTTTTTTAAATGACAGTTCAATTAAATTATAAATTTTAAAAATGAATCACTCTGTACGCGAGTTTCTCTTTCCAAGAAGGCCCGATACCGAGACATAAGGTTTATTGTTTAGCCGACATAAGTCATGGTCACAGTAGTCGGCAATTTGATAGTTTTTGACGTGTCTATTTAAATAAAAAAAGACATATATGGCCGACCTAAATGTTGGGTTTATTCAACTAGAAATGTTTTAAAAGTTCTTGAATAGTGCACTGTTCTCCGTTAGGTAGACTCAGACTAAGGTTAAAAGAGACGAGGTCAAAAACTGTAAACTGAGGTCACGCAGTTCGCCTCATTACACATACACTTATAATTATAAATAATATAACTAATAGAATCAGGCCTTACTTTGCGGAAATCCATTATATTAAAGGTCTTTAAAATTAATTTGCTAAAATCCAATTGGGAGTAGTGCTAGTGAATTAGTGGTGACGGGATGTGTGCACGCAAATGAGGGTTCGTGCACGCGGGAGGTGCTCTTCAAACTAGGTAAGACGGATTTTAGCAAATTAATTTTTAAATGAAGTGTCTGTTTGTAATGTCAAAAAACAGGTTCTTACTTAGTGCATATGAAAATATATATACTATATACGGTACTTATAACACAAAACAATTTTCGAAATATATGTCTGTCTGTTTGTTTCGGTTTATCACCAAAATGTTTAAACCGATTTTGACGGGACTTTCACTGGCAGATAGCTGATGTTATAAGGGGTAACTTAGGCTACATTTATTTTAGAAAAATAACTAGAGTTCTGCGAAAACAAATTGAAAACCATGAAATCCAATCATAATAAATTCCACGCGGACGCGAATGAAGTCGCTGGGAACAGCTAGTTTAAAAATAATAGAAATAATTACCGGTGGTTTCCGATCGCAGAGTCATAAGTATTGACACGACTAACTGAAACGAAAAATGACCATTTTTAAGACTTAAATACCATATTGCAATGGTTAATGCTATTGTGGTGGTAATGGGGAATTCTCACGGAGCAGTATTTTATTTATAATTTTATTACTTATGTTGCATACGATCTTAACGTCAATACAGTAGAATAGTAACTTCAAAAGAAGGTTGCAGATTCAGATGCATCGTCATTTTTAAAGAAATGTAATGCCCCTAAGTCTGTGATTGCATTGGATTGGAGATTGTTTGTAACTCCTACGAACATAGCGATAGGTGCGCAGCTGTTTGGATGCAGGCCATGATATAGGCGAATGGCTGTCACAACGCAGACGGTCTCTTAGGTAGAAAACGGGCCCTATGACTTAGTAGAACCTTGAAAGAAAAGCGATTTTGACACTCGTTAGTATGGTTTGGCAATGTACTATCTTTCTCAAGTACGTTTTGGCATTAATTCATTTAAACGAAATCCATTAGAAAATCGTCTATGTTTTATAGTATTTAAAACTGTAAGCGCCGTTTGATCTTGTGCACATTTCACAGACGGCGGATTAACTATTTCAAAAATAAGTACACCGAAAACAACAAATGACGTGGAGCATCGGTAAGGAGTGGTAAGGAGATAGTAATAATAGCAGTTAGAAGGAGATGAATAATTTTACCTGATTTCAAAAAAGGAGGTTCTCAATTCGACTGTAGGTTCTTTATTGTAATGTATTTCACAACATATTTTTGTCAAATGTGAACTAATTTTAATGATATTTTTAATAGGTTAGACTTCAAGTGTAGCGGCAATTTTGTTTGTTTAATTAAAAAAACGGAATAAACTTTTAATGTAACTAGTTACATGACATTCTAATTGTTACTTTAAACTTGTAGAAGGATAAAAAGTGATAAGGATAATGAAAATAATTTCCACCGAAAAAGCTTCTAACAACTACAACAGCTAGGTAGGTCACGGCCTTCTCGTACGCGATCTTCCGGCCATTGAAGATCAGCGGAGGTGGTAGTTTTCTGAGACGGCGAGTGAGCAGAACGGTCGTCTTACCAACGTTGACGACCAACCTCCACTCGTCCAGCCATGGTGGCAACAGGTCCAGCAGATGCTGCATTCTGGCAGCGGCTACGTGGGCTCTTCTGGACGAAATGAAGTAGGCGCTATCGTCCGCATATAACGCCAGTTCCACGTCGTCCTCCCACTCTTGCAGCCTTCCTGCCAGTGTAGGGATGTCGTTAGTATAAGCCGCGTACAGGACTGGAGACAAACAGCTGCCCCGAGGAACGCCGGCTCTGATGGTTCTTGTTGCGGTCTCGGCGTCCTCTACGCAGACGTAGAACTTCCTGTCTTCCAGGAAAGACGCCACTAGCCGCAACATAGCAAGAGGGACACTGGTCTGTTCGTGTAGTTTGTAAAGCAATCCTAAGTGCCACACCCTGTCGAACGCCTTCTCGAAGTCGAGAAAGACGCCCACGATGTGCGGCCATGGTTGTATTCTGCTGCAAGTAGGTGCAGCACTCTAGTCAATTATGCGACTGTAGAGGTACCCCTCCTGAATCCGTGCTGCTCCGCCCGAAGTTGGATGCACGGACGGAGACGTCTTAGCAGCAGTCTTTCTAACAGTTTAGCTACGTGCGGTAATAGGGGGATCGGCCTGTAGCTGGCAGCTCTACGCCTGTCCTTCCCGGGTTTCGGCTAGACGATAACTCTGCCTTTTTTCCATTCCTGCGGGAAGTGGGATCTCCGCAATATCCCATTGTAGAGTCAACCAAGCTCTACTAGGACTCTATGGGGCAGCTGTCTGAGTGCAGCGTTGGTAATCCCATCGTGCCCCGGTGGCTTCCTCGGATGCAGGCGTGTTACTGTCCTCCGCAATACAACGGAGGAGATGAACCACCCTCCTGCAAGCGGTGGCGCGGGCGACGACAGGAACTCCTGTACGCGACTCTCCTTCCAGGAATGAAGCTCCTTGAACTCCGCACTTGCTGGGTTCGGCATAAATTGCTCCTCGAAGTGTTCAATTAAGATATCCGCTCTGCCCTTGGCATCATAACATCGTTCACCCGCGCTCTTGTTCAGCGTCCAAACGGGAGGTTTAGTTTTGATTAACTGTCGGTTCAGTTTGTAGAGCGACGCGTCATGCTCTTCTGCCTTCCAAATGCGCGGCTCCCAGGCCTCTCCTCTGTAGGCCTGGACTGCAACCGACAGTTCCTCCGCTAAGGTGTTCAGTTGGGTCTTCAATCTAGGGCAGCGAGTACGCGCCCAGAGCTTCCTCAGCGCTCTTTTGCGCCTGATCTGCACGCATATCTCTCGCGGCAGATTGTCTCGTCCTGCTGCGATCGGTACGATCGTAGAGGCCGCGTAGAGGGCCTCCTGGATGTTCTTGGTTATTCCAGTTGCAGCGGCATCTACGTCATCCGCTGTGCATGTGGGTTGGTGAACTGGAGCTCTCTCCTGCAGGTGTTGGTGGTAGAGCCTCCAGTCAATTCTGGTCTTGAAGGCTCTGGACGGAGTAGTCACCGCCTTAATGCCAAGGGTGATCAGAATCGGGAGGTGCGATGTGTTCGTTCGACGTGACGAGACGTTCCTGGTGAGCACGATATCCATTACGTCCGGATGTCTCCGTGTTTCCGTCGGAAAGTGAGTTGGTTCTTCAGGACCTAAAAAGTCATAGCTGTTCCTCTCTGCGTCTTCGTAAAGTTCACAACCCGGCGGGGTGATCGCTCTGGACCCCCACGCTGGGTGTTTGGCGTTTAGGTCCCCGGCGATAATGGTAGGTGTTTCGCCTTCCATTACCGTCCGGACGTCTGAGGAGCAAAATGGAGTCCCTAGCGGGCGGTATGCTGCGTAAATCCTTAGTTCCTCGCCCGCCGCCTCCATTTTTATGCCGATGGAGCGCATTGTTTGGTAATCAGGTAAATCCAGTTCCTGATGGACGATGTCCCTCCTTACTAGAACCGCCGTCCCTCTATAGTCGGCCCCTTGAGAAGTGACCTCGTCCCTCCTGTATATGTGGTAATTCGGCAGCTTTATATGCGTCTTTGGATTTAACTTTGTCTCTCCCAGCAAGATGACTTGGATGTCTTGTTGTTGGGCGACTGTGCGGAGTTCATGTAACTTCTGCCGTATCCTATCCGGGTTCCAGTAGAGGAGGCGCGGGTTACTCTCCTTCGTAATGTCACGCCAGGAGGTTTGCCAGCGCCTTCATCACTGCTGTAATAGGATCTGTCCCGGCTCTGATGTTAGCCACGACCTGACAGGCTCAGGTGGTCCAGCTGCGCAAGGTGAAGGCACCCAGGTCTGCTTCTACGGGGGGGGGGATTCCTTTCATGTATCTTATAGGGAATCCCTTGGCCCTGATAGCCCCCTTTACTGTGGATAGACACGTGCGTCTTAAAGTGCCAAGAATCCACCTAGGGGCCGGTGACCTCGACGCCTCTCAGAGTATGCGACTCGACGATTGGCGGAGTATGTCTTACCGGCGGTTATTTGCAGCCACTGCTAACTACAAATAGCGCACACCTAGGATATCCTTAATTCCCCTGATGTAACAGTTGTTAATGGGCGGCGGTACTAACTTACCATCAGGTGAGCCGCATGCTCGTTTGCCGCAGGTTTGAATCCCACACGGAATCGGCATGTTAGTCCTTGTTAAATTAATATATGTACAGGAGAAAATCCTAATATGTAATATGTAATCTAAAAAATCCTAAAATATAATCTTATATATAGTTTTGACAAAATAATGTTGAGTTTCGTGGCCTTTATTACTACTGGCCTCATTGAATACATATTCATTGCCACCATAAAATACATGCCAGTATTTGTTTTACATTCGAGTACATTTCAAAATTTCATAAATGTAGTTCTATTCACGATAAAGGCGTGAGAAGAACTAAATACATGAACGGGAGTAGAAATAAAAGGAAGATGGACAGCAGCATCTTCCTGATCATATCTCAAAATAGTGAAAATATGCAGTTGGTAATCCTCTTGCCAAGCATGGTATATACTTACCGTGTGTAATGAAATTATTTTACGATATAACAATAATATCTAGAAATAGCAACGTCGTCTTTAGTTTTTATTAGCGCCAAACAATCTCTATTCATTAATTTATTTAAGCTTTGTCGTGATATAGTCAAAAAATACTAATAAATTTTATACATTACCCGCCATTCCACGCAATAATCGACTAATTCGTGATATTATAAATTCTAATATTTGGCCAGAACAAATATAAAAATATCTTTACTTAAACTATAGTGTTAATAAGTGAAATTTTAATCAGTTTATCTATAGATAAAAAAGAACTAATACCTACTAAAAACGGGAGCAAAAATGTTACTACATTACACTTTTTTATTTTCCGTTAGATGGCACTATCTGGTAAAAGCGAAACGTAGACTATCGGCGTAGTTGAATTTATTACGTAACGGTTTAAACTAATATTTGGCTTTATTTATAAATATTTTATTTATTTTAATAAAATACATCAATCAAATAATACAGAACTTGACATGTAAAGAAAGGAAAATGGTTAACCCTCCTTTTTGAAGTTCCGTAATCGGATAAAAAGTATTCTATAAGTTGTCCCCCGTCCCTAACTACCTGCGTGAATCGCGAATACATAGACAGGCTGACTGACAAAAATTCTAAAAACCACTAATTTGGCTTCAGTGACCTTTATTCAGGGGATTATTCAGGTGGCTTCACGGGATGCGCCCACTCCCCCGTTCTATTATGTATATTTTATAGTATTCTATGGTGACAAGTACGTCGATACGATAAGTGAGCCGAAGTGAGAAGACATTTTCTCGAGTGGCAGCCTCGTACTGGTAGGCAAGGTGTGGAACTCAACTAGATGGAGTGACTGACCTGGTAAGACTTACAGGAAGTCAATAGATGCAGGTGGATCAGGACCATGCTTTGTGGCATTCCTTGGTGGCGTGGGGATATGTTTCGTACCGGGATTTTATAGGTATTTAATCAAGTGATGATTTTGTAGGTATTTAATCAAACAATTATTTCATATGTTTTCTTTCCCACGCGACCTTTTTGTAGAATTGTTTATCATCGGTGATTTTTAGACGATGCGAATAAGAGATCTTCAAGAAACCAGCTTACTCATAAAAGGCAATGCACCTGCAATTCCCCTGATGTTTCATTTGTTCATAGGCGGCGTTCGACACTTACCACCAGGTTAAATAAAAATATGTCTGAGAAAAAAAATATATAATAGATTAATACTTCTAAGTAGCGATTCCATATTACAAGACATTCATGGAAAACAGTAAAAGTTATAAGTAAATACGAAATTTCACAAAAACAGATGAAGTATGTAAACCGTCAGAGATACGAGACACAAGAGATGGCCTCTCCCGGAACACAAACTTCTTTATTTGCACTAAAATAATTACCGAGGATAAAATCACGACACCGATAAAGATTCGTAAAATGGGTGATTAAAAATAATATACTGTGCTGCACTTTATAATAATAACGTCCAGCAGACCAAACTTCGATTATGGCGGCCAGTCTTAACGGAGACGAGCCATCTGCGCGGAACAGGACTACAGTGCCCAAATACATGCGCAAGCACAGATGTACTCTGTATTCCCTCACCCTAACAGTCCGGACGGACGGTAATTCGTCGGTAATCAGAACCAGCTTTACGTCCCTTCCAAGGCACTGGGGTGAAACACGGCCAACTTCCTGACTCCGGGCTGCTAATGAGAACTTCCTGACAAACAAAACAATAACTAACCCGACACATCATGCCCAGAAATCGCGTTTTCGACCACTAGACCAACGCGGTCTCGAGATTTACCCGCACTTAATTTTTTATATTATTATTTTTTATCAAAAAGGTTATAATTCGTGGGGCGTTTCATATAAAATTGACACAAAAATAGGTGGTAAATTTTTTAATGTGTTTAGAAGTTTTTTTCACTATTTATTAAAGTCAGATTTCTCTAAATCTAATAATACGAGAATAGTTATGGGGGATTCATTACTCTCTTTAGATATAATATGAAGAACTTATATTTGCTTTAACTCACTAATAAAACATAAGTTTGTGTTCAACTAAATCGTTTACTAGTGAGTTGAAGCATATATAAGTTCTTTATATAAATGATCTCCTTTAACTATCCTCGTATTATATTAGTTTTGGAGAAATCGGGCTTTAATTAATTAAAACAAACACGTTTAATATTCACTGGTGTGGAACGTTTCTGCTTCGGTAAGTATCACATGTAGGAATCTCACATGACTGTGAATATTCATCGTTATTAATGGCATCATTTGCTTATATCGTATGTATGAAGCAATTGATTTAAGCCTTTGACGATTAAACTTAGGGAACTACACTCGTGCATTTTAAAAACAGTATGTAACTAAAATTATAATATTTTGGAAAATATTAATGCCATACAGATTAATTAAATTGAAAATAATACATACATAAACATTCACGCCTGTCACCCAGAGGGGTAAGCTGAGACTACAGACTTCCTTTGGGCACGATCCTGACACACCTCTCTCTCCTCCACACCTCCTCCACATTCATATACCTACGCATACATGCTCGTCTGTTATGGGTATAGAAATAGAAATAGTGTTTTTATTCAATATCGATTTCAAATAAAACTTATTAAAAGTATATAAGTAACTCTTATGCTTAATTTACCGCTTTTTTCGGTAGTTCGGTAAATGTCTATATTCTGGGAATAACCAGCGAGAAACTCACCAAGCCTTTTTTTGAAAATGATTACTTTTTAAAAAATACAAGCAATGCTATAAACACTGCCAATATTGCCTTTAAACACACCTGATAAGCTTAAAATGCTTGTGTTAAGAGTGGTTCACGACAGTTGTCGAATAGTAGATTCGAACCCATGAAAAATAATATCAGAAATTGCTTTGTAGCGATCACCTCATCCCCGGGGGTTATTATCATAAATAAATTTTAAATTTGGATCGGCCCTTTTTTAAAACCGTTAATTAAAACCGTATAGCGGTGATGGAAGAATATACACTAAGCCATATTATACTAAAAAATGTTTAATGTTTGTAAACAAGTTTGAAAGTTTTATTTAAACAATCTGTTGCAAAAAAATATAAAAAAATCGTAATAATAAGGAATATATAACTATAAATAACGCCTGTGCACGATTTGATCGCTATCGCTACCATGCTAGTTCTATTATAATTCATTTATATAGTTATATATTGTACACTATTATTGTAAAATATTTTTGTTTATGTTACCGCTGGGTTTGGTTTCTACCAGGGCAGAGGTATCATCCAAATCAGTGGTAAATAAAAAAGAAACTCAGTTAGTATTACGTAAATCTATATTGAATAGAAATGTCTAATTCTCATTTACATTCATTCGTAAATACAAATCAAACACGAGTAAAGTAACCCTTCACAATCAGCACCCGTTCACCGGAAGAGTGCCGTTGCCCACCACGCCTTTACGTTTTTCTTCGTCGCCTCTTACGGCACTGTTAGGCAGTGGGCAATTGTTACAACACCATTTCACGGTGAAATATACCATACAAATACTATATAATACTGTTACGAGCTTGAGGTTCGTGACAATAAAAACTGCCGATTGAATTACCAAAATTAACACTTTAATCGCCG
>DWHP01005981.1:0-11638 GCA_018247895.1 Parnassius honrathi | reverse complement strand
TCGCAGTATTGTTATACATAAACTCGGGGGATCTCGCTTGAGCCCCGATCTCCGAGATTTGCATTCCCTATTGTCAAGTGCCTGGTACTTAAATTAGCGAAACAAGCATATTTTTACTTATTTTTATTAAGGTAGCGTTTCGTAGTTGTCTGGCCATATTTATTTTAAAATCTGAATAATGAATATATTTACATGAAATTTCCACCGATTATAATTAGAAACTGAGGCTTTTAGGCTGTTCTATTGTTTCTCGAATGTTTCTTGATATTTAGCATTAACGGCTCATGAGCCGTGAAGACAACTGAATAGTTCTATGTATTATATGTATATGTTATTGCATTTATTAGCTGATAATCTTTTATTGCGAAACCTAGATGTAAAATATCAAGATATTTTTTATTGGACTATCGTAAAATCCGTTCTTAGTGAGCGTCTACAACTACTAAAACAGGTGTATAGCTTTAGGGATCTCGTGATGAGTTAGTCAGTCGGTATTTCCTATATATTTTTATTTATTAGTTTGTTTGACGTTTTTATTTAATTTCTGCTGTTATTTCAACAAGTTAGTGAATCATATTCTTTTTCCTAATGAATTATTTGTAAGAAAGAAATCAATTAGAGGATTACAGGCCTTCATTTTCCCTTTAGTGAGCATATTCACTTTGACTGAAGTTTTCCAAGCATCGGATATGTTATTCCAACTCGTTCCTCACAGTGAACACGTTGTAAACTATGTTTAAAATTGTTTAAAATTTCTGTGTTGCCGAAGACAAAGCCATCTTAATAATAACTTAATAAAACGAAACTTAAAAAAAAGTAGTAATTTAATTTTTGTCTTTAAATGGACTAAGGAATATTATTATACCTTCAAAGTAACAAGTAGATGGCGCTTTCGTCGCGCCACAAGTGAAATACATCGAAGCCCACTATCAAAAATCACGTTATCAAAGTTCTCGAGTAAAGACAGTATACATATATATAGAATATTACACTAGGACACACCGAGGTCAATACGCATCCCATTACCAGTATCACATCCCATACGCATTATACGTGGTACAGCCATGCTGCAGTTGCAGTAAAGTCTAACCGACTCATTCGTACAACAACTAATATAGCTGCAGCGTGGCTCTACCACGTGTACATAAAAAACATACGCGTCAAATATAGAACCATCTTTTTTTGAACACGAATGTATTGAATTAATTCGTATGCGCAAAACAGATTTGCAAATTTGATTTTGTAACGGACGCCCATGTCAACGTATACCGTTTGGAGGAGCCGGAAGACATCGTAGTGTCCAAATTCGTTAACGAAAGACGTCATGTCTCCGGTTATTGTACTGTTGAATTGATGCTCCAGTACTTATTATATGATAATCATATTATAATATGTTTGAATGCGCTTTTTTAACATTTTTAGGGAAATTGTGGTACAATGCCACCAATTTATCTGTTCAGGTGGACAAAATTGGAACTAAGGCCGCCATTTTATAAATGACGTTCTGCTGTAAGCTATTATTTATTCTGTGCTGTCAAGTGAGTGTTTTGTTTGATTTCATTGTGAAAAGTGCAAATATATATATGTATATATATATGTAGTCACTTATGTCCTCGGTAAAGTTAAGAGGTAGTAGTAAGCTCTCCACTAGCGACTCTGTCAACTGAACAGTAAAGTTGTAAAGTTACGATTACAATCCATATACGGCTTGGCAGAGGCCTTCTCTCAGTTCTATGATGGTTTTAGGGCAAGGAGGTGTCCAATGGACACTGTCCACTGCGCTGCCCTAATGCGTGTTCGCGAAATTCACATGTCTTCGAAATACTTTTTTTACTCCTCAAACGTGAAGGTTACCTCGCAATGTTTTCCTTCACCGCCGAGCACGTGGTAAATCAGCACTTAAAATTGCAATTAACCATTTCATTGGTGCCGGCGGAGATCGAACCGAGGTTACTCGCGTACTGTTGATATTTACAGCGAGCGTTGATCATCTGAGCTATCACGGCACAACAGTGACACACAAACACTCAACAGTCAAAGTTGGTGGCACTATAATACTATAAATTACCATTACAGATTTTCAATAGTCATGGTAGATGATAGTAGAACATGAACCTTCCTCATAGATTGCCTCGTAGGACAGCCATAGGTGCCAAACTTGGCGGGCGGGCTAACAACCGCATTTTTTAAATTATTTACTTGTTATTGGGAAGACTGTCTGTTATTTGCTTCGTTTTCCCTCTGTCGCGTCTTCCTACAGCCACGGGATGGTATGGGATGGTGGATATTCTTACACAGCCGCTACAAGACCATGTTATTAGTAAATCCTAATTTATCCATCCATAGATTACCTCATAGGTGGGATTTTGCATTAGTGGCCACGCTGAGCAGGCGGGCTGGCAACCGCAGCGTGTTATTGTTTTGAATTGTAGTCAGGAAGATGCTGCTGCCCGTCTCCTGTTACAGTTTCTCTCTGTTGCCTCTTACCCGTGGGATGATATGGGGTAGTTGATATCCTTACAGCGCCGTTACACGGTGATTCTAATACATAAAAATTAATATTTGTTTGTTCGTATTTTATGCGCTGCCGTACCGTTCATGACGTTGCGATAAAAATTTATCAACATATTACTTGCACTTCCGCGAAGGTTATAGGCATAGTTGGACCCGGTTTGTGGCGCTGTTATAGATATCACTCGTGCGAAGCCGGCCAAGATCGTGTAGTGATTATTATATAAATTTATTATTTCAACTCTACTAAAAGTAATAATAGCAATGAATATAGTTAATAAAGTTAAAATAACAAAGCTTTCTTCTTTATCAGCCCGTAGCTCTGGACTCTACTCCTGGAGCTGCAGCTACAGCTACATGGACCTCGGAGGTCAGCGGATGACGATCGTAGTACCAGACGTCTTGCAACTTTGACGCTTCTGTCCGTCCCAGGTCCAAATATTTTGCGTTGGGCGTAAACGAAATTATACACCGCTATTCGTAAGATATCGTAAGACTTTTCCTTTCTTCCATTTCCTGCAGTTGCCTCTTACACCCGCGGAACGAACAGGGGTTATGGGGCCCTTACACCGCAGTCACAGGAATAACCTACATACGTCATATAAACACTACTACGCTCGGGTGACTAATATCCTAAAGTGTTTTAGAGGAGGAGATTCCGCCGCGCGGCTCCGTTGCCTGCTAGTAAACTACTTGTGCTCGAAATATTTTCTATTTCTCAGACGTATTTCTCAAACTCAATGTAAACCCCACCTGATAGTAAGTGTTGTGAAGCTTTAGATGATGAATCCCATTTAGGATAACAAAAGCCTTATCAACTCTTGCCTTGAATACATCCCGCTTGTAATCGGACGGAAAGGATGATGCCAGCAACTTATTCCACTACTTTGCTAAGAATTATGAAAGCGAAGCATACCGTTTGTTTCGAAATATCCAGATGAAGTCTACAATTTGCATGAAGCACAAATAGGTTGAAACACGAAAGCTCAAAACTAAGCTCCTCAAAACTAACTCCCCTGGTGACCTGTAATACAAGTTTTTTATACCTTCTGGTACTTCTATAATACATAGCACTGAAATGACCTATACATGATAAATGGATTCATTAATTAATTAATTCATAGGCATGAATTTATGTCGCCATGTGAAACCCTTATAACATCGGTTATTTCGTATGCTTTTTGTTAACAAAATCCACATTAAGTACGTTTGAGGTTGATCTACTTTTCGGTTAATAGCATTGTTGAAATTTTTTGCATGTTGCATTCGACTCGAGTGTGTTTACATTATGAATTTGTTATGATTAGTACCGACAGCGGAGTGCGGACAGTGCATATGAGAATCGTATTTATAGAATGCTGGTTAGTGTCAGAATTGCATGCACTTTTATATTAATGAGTAGAGTAGGAAGCACAAAACCGATACATTAAAACGTGTTCGATTTACTTCACAATGGCGAATTGAATAAAATAAAGGTTGTAATATGTAGAGGGCGATCGAAAATTTTCTTCAGAAGTCAAGAACAACAAGAATGAAGTAAGAACAAACTATGCATTTCGGTAAGAGCAGTCGATATGGCTGTTTTAAGGGCATATGCCTTTTTTGAGATTTACTTAGAGAATGAAACCTCCGCGTAGTCTGACTGAATGTGGACCCCTAATTTGCAAACTTAACATCCATCTGGGGAAATACCTACTGAGCCCAGAGAAAGTGAACGTAAAGGGTTGGTTGTTGTTGGCAGAAAGATGCTGCTGCCCGTCTCCTTTTTCAGTTTTCCTCTTTCACTATCTGTATCACTCGTATGTCTTGGGGTAGTGGTTTCGCTTACGCCGCTATACGCGTAGGGGAATCCTGTTGTACACGGAAAGACCAAACTTAAATCTTTCTAGAAATATCTAGAGTTAAAGTTCAAATGAGCGGTGAATGGAACCCGTGTTTAAATATGGATCATTATCTTTCTATTGGCCTTGTCCGTGTGTTCACTGTGAGTAAAGACAATTTAAATGCAATAAGTCATACCGTCTGAAACATCTGTCGATGAGTAGACAATGTTGCTTAGAAATTAGTATACAATTACGAGTCTGGTGTCTAAATTGAATTCGCTCACCTTCGATTAACAATTTTGATTTTTGATACATCGCAATATATAAATATTTGCGATGTATCAAAAATCAATGTAAAAAAATGTTGTTATTTGAATATTAAACATAACCATTTTACACTCTGACTAAACAAAGCTTGATGAAAATCAAAATGAAATTAGATATAGTGGAAAAGTGAGTCTCTATCTTTTAGGTAATAAGGCTTTATTTCAAGCACTAAACAGCAGTGCACAGACTGCTCAGTTCCGAATTGAAAAAGTATACAGCCAGCATTATTGCGGGCTGCTAGGCATTTCATTTTAATCCTTCAGGGCGATAACGCATCTGTGAACTTCTTTAGAAGTTGGTTGGTTTTTGCCGTAATGAGCTCATTCCTTTTATAAAATAATGTTTTAATAGAGTGTGACGATTTGTGATTTAAAAAAAAACAAAAAGCCGGACTATATAAGACAACATTCTAAAGTTGGATCTATCAAGCTGTCAGTTGGAAGCGAACGCGTTCTAATTTTAAAAGCGCGTACTGCGTCTGGGAACGCTGGGAACGGCGCGAAACAAAAAAGTGCATTTTGTATTGGACCGTCCGGTTGACAATAAAATTGTTTGAGCTTTCTAGAGCACAAATTGATTACTTTTTTTAGTTTTAATCTCATCATGGACACTGGTGAAATAACATTTATGAAGCGATATACCTAGTGTCGTAATATTGGCGGAAATTGGAAAAGAATTCCCTGTTACCAGTAGTAGGTAATTGGGTTGATTAACATTATTTTAATCATTTTTTATGTAGTCTAGTGGTTAATGGTACGCATTGTAAAACTTAAGTCATGCGTTTGGCTCTGGATGTCTAGGTGGTAGGATTCCTCTTATGGCTAAGAGTCTGTAAGGAAATATCTGAAGTTGTCTGTAACTGCCCATGGACTGCGGCAGCCACTCACCACCAAGTCTGTGTACTTCAGTTTTGTAAAAATAAAGCACGAGAAGAAACGCTTAGCACAAGAAACATACTATAACAGCTCGATTAAAGAGTCGTTTTATACGAATCCGACCTAATTACGATTCGTTCAACTTGCAAACTTTCCACTAATATGACGAGGTAAAAGTAATAGTATATAAACATATACTTGAAGTAACTTTATAAAAAAATATAAAGTATTTTTTATATACAACGAAAGTTCGTCGCTTGAGTTTATAAACAACTAGTAAAATTAAAAATTTTGTGCAACCGACTTCAATACGACCGAATCAATGTGTTCGAAGTCAGTTAAATACGCATTATTAAAGAAAACTCAAAAAATACTGATCAGATCTTGATTAAATTTATATGGGACTACACGAGAAGCACCAGCTTTCAAATAAAAAGAATCATCAAAATGGGTTCACCCAGATAAAAGTTATGAGGTAACATACAAAAAAAAAAGAATATACTGTCGAATTGTATACCTCCTCCTTTTTGAAGTCGGTAAAATTTTTGTATAAACTGATGCGAAAAAAGAACGTTCAGGCCACCTAACGGTAAGCGGTTACTGCAGTTCATGGAAGCCTGCAGCCAAGTTCAAACATAGATGACTACAGAAGTGTTGTCTACTCTAAGGACTAAGATGATGCCTCTATACCCTGACCAGAACACAGCAGTTCAAGCAAGGCGGCAGAAATAAGTAAGGGGAGGTACTACACATGGTTTAGTAGACAGAAAAGAAGTTCTACCACATGCATGTCTTATCTGTACCCTTTTAGGCATACATTGCACATGAACAAACATTCCATTCAGTGTTCGAAGCCGCAGCCTGCAACGCTCCGCCATTCGTTTAGTGCACAATCGAGTTAAGTCGTTGGAATAAAGTTTTTTTTTAAATCATGATCGAGGGTCAAACGGGCACACAGTTCACCTTATGGTAAGTAGATGTTATGGTCCATAGACATCCACATTTATCCTCGATTAAGAATCAAAATGCAAATACGTTGTCACCCTTGAGGACTAAGATGGAATGCCTCGATTCCAGAAAAAAGGGTCTCCGGTTCTCTACACTCACCATACGAAACACAGCAGCGTAATGCTGCTATTTTACGTTGGTATTCTGTGAGAGCGTGGTCCTGCCCCGGCTTTAGACCATTCGACCCAATGGGTTAAATGTTTTAAGTGCCCCGGTTGAGCCGACCCATTCGTGCTACAACTATAATATAGCTGCAGCGTAGCTATACCACGTAGCGAAGTTTCAGATGCTGTCATATAGATACGAAGAAAATCATAGCACGTCCAAAGATGAATGCCAATATCACCATATTTATTACGACTGTGATTACCTAGAAACCTAGGTCACGCAAAATCAGACACATAATCGCCTAACTGTGATTTAACAACCCCAAGAGAATTAAAGTGACAAGCATTACTAATGCAAAAATTCATTTTATGTCTTTATGTTTTATTTTATTTGTATGCACACACTGCACGGTCGATGACCGTTTACTTTGTAATCAAGTCAACAGCAAGCATTTTATGACTCGAGGTCTCGGTTAAGCAAAGCTACCATCTTTTTGTACGACTAGAGCGCAATTGTGTTTTTTAGAATACCAAACAATGATGATTGCTCAGTTCCGGTCTGAAGGGTACGAAGAACCAGTATAACTACCGGCTGCATATGAGGCCTTCTTTGTATGAATTTCGTTGCAGGTGTACAGAGACGGCATTAGCCACTTGCGATCAGGTCATTGCTTACACATCGCCCATCACATCAGTCTTATAAAATATATGGGGAAATGACTCTGACTCTGCACTTATACGAGTAAATCCACTGGCCGCTAATACTCGTATATTGTTAAAATTGTCGGTAAATGAATTAGATGTTCCAAAATGTATGGAGTCTGGGCTAGGCTCTTGTACACTATACTCAAAAATAGGGAAACACATTTTAAATGGTTCTCAACTGTCCAATTATTTTATAATGGCTTTGTTTGCTGGTAAAACACAGGAAATTACGCTTGAAATTGCAACACACAACAAAAACCCCTCATGGCGGTAAGCTGTCATTTTTATTGGTTAGTGTCGTTTGACATGCTTATTTCACGCATTTTCACACTGTTGTGACAACTGACAGTTCTTTTTCTATGATCAATAATCGCTTTATGGTTTACTGTTTTTGTCTACAAACACAGAGTAACTAAATCGGTAAGACGCCATCTTGAATAATATATTATAAGAGTTCTAAATAAGCTCTATTGAATATAGTTTAGACTTTCATCTAACAACAATTAGGAATTGTTTTGTTATGCTACACATCTTTTATTAAAAAACTATTATATATGTTTCAAAATGTGGCTGTGCACGCAACCGATATCTTCAGTCGTTTCTTTCTTTTTTTCTTTTTTACGTATTTTCTCGGCCAGTACGTTTATACAGTAAAAGTAAAAAAAAGGAATTTACAGTCGTAAGAGGTTATAACCTTTATATGGAGTAAGGCTGACAACCTTGGTTTAACCGTTAGCTGTAATGTTTTACCGTGACACTTCGATCATGGAGCTGTTTTGTTTTAAATAAAGTAATTCTAAGTAAGTCCTGTATCACACGACGCTGTTCTTAAAGACACCAGTTGAAACTCTACTTCAGTAAGTAGAGTTTCTGAATTCTGAAATTTGAGCAGCAACCCCGTGCGATTTTATTAGAGGGCGTCCATTAATCATGTGAGATGTTTAGAGGGGGGGGGGGGTTGCCAAGCCGAATCTAACCCAATCTCACGTGGGAGAGAGGGTGGGTCTCGGCAAACATCAAGAAGAAACCGTTGCGCAAGAAACAGTGTAAAATTTTGAGAAGGAACTCCACTAATTGGCAAATTGTTCTTTCCTAGCATGGAGTAACGTATTTACACCAAAATTACGCATTTTGAAAAATCTTACGTGAGATTTGGGTGAGTAGGTCGAGGCATATCTCACGACATCTCGCCAGGAGATGGAGGAGGAATATGAGAAAAATCGCGTCTCATAATTAATGAATGCTTCCTTAAGGGTCTGCACATGACATTTGGTATTAATTACGATGGCGTATTTGATCATAAGCTCTGGAAATGATCCAATGGTGGCATATCTTGTAATTGAAACAATAAATTGCAATTATTGGTTTTGTGGCTGACGGATTAACGAATTAATCTACTATTTACTTCGTTCTCTCGGTGCTTTATCACTGATGAGGCTTAAAGTAAAGTAACGCTGCGGGACATACGTATATGAACTGTAACGTGTACGTGTCGGTGGACTTCACGTGACATCGATTTTTTTCTAAATTTTCCAGACATGCAATTATCCTGGCGATGTTTTCCTTCACCGCCAATCACGTAATAAATCAGCACCTAAAACTGTTGACAATTTCATTGATGTCGGCAGGGATTAAACCCGAATCGCACGCGTACTATGAAATTTATGGCGAACGCTATTTTGGTACCACTGATGAGACTTAAAAAATGTTTGTTCTTAAGAATACTACTATGTATTTATTGTAAATCATTTAAAATACGAATAAACTACATCCTTTTTTCATAGCAAGAAAGTGGAATGTATAATTAGAACTTTTTATTTACAAATTGATGTACAAATATATTATATCCTTGAATGTAAATATAGGATTATTTGGTTGCATATTAGCGGCAATTGATTTCCTCCTACATGAACTATTTCACCTTATTTTGTCATTTATGTTAACACAAACAAACAAACAAACACACTTTCGCATTTATAATATTAATATGGATGTTAGTTAATAAACTTAAACACTACACATATAAACTTTAAAATGTAGTATATTATAAACGTCGCTGCAATAACACAACATACAACGAAAAAAACAAAATATAAAAAAGCCGGTGCCTACCTTGATTTTCCCGGTGCTCGAAATTGCTTTGATAATTATTTTCACTCACACTCAAAAAACATGCAAAATGTTCCAAATTTAAAAATTTACTGGAGCGTTAAATATTTGAGTCCCTACTTATATACTCTTAACTATGTTATTTTTTTAAATCATTACTGTCCAACGACGTATAATCATTATTTTTAATTGCAGAGTAATTAAGTGTGTTTACAGTTAAAAATTTGATATATTTAATATTTTTAATCCTTGTTTGTTTATTAATTACTTTATTATGTTTTAATAGTAAGCGTAGTAGTGGAATGACTCAAAAAGTCTAATTGTGTTACAATAAGAATGTTATTTTATTTAGTTATAACGTTTTGGGTTATTGTATAGTGTTGTGGATTGAAATATAAAAAATAGGGTTCCTCGCAAAAATATTAAAACCCATGAAATCTAGTACATTATAGATGCAATAAACGATTTGAATTTGAATCGTATTAAATTCCGCGCGGGCGAAATCTAGTAATCAGCTAGTTAAATATATAAAATTAGCGTTGGTGGTCTAGGCGCACCCCATTTTGATTACGATTAATATGCTAGAAGGATCTTACGGCTTCCCATAGATTGCGGTGTAGCCGTCTCGTCTTCACCAGGCGTAAAATACCAAGACCATAGAAGGACAACGGGCGGACAAAAGTTAAAAAGGTACCATCTGGTACCATGAGTAATCGTCAATCCGGCTGCCAATCGTGACTATCAAGTCAAATCCTCCCTGAAACGAGAGATTTCCATGTTATATCCACTAGCTCATGTGGTCCCGTTGGTGTCGTAAGAGGCACCAGAGGGATACTGACAGGATATGGGCAGCATCTTCCTGATTCTAATTCCTTCGCCTGCCAAGCGTGTCAACTATGGAAAAATCCCCCTTAAGAAGATATCTATGGAGGAGGCCTATGTTCAGCAGTAGTTCAGACTATACCTATAGACTGTAATGGTAATGCACATAGCCCTAGGCCTACGTCCACCTGTGGACTGCTTGCTGGCTGACATTGAAGAGTCTACCGTGCTATTGCTGAGATCTAAACTTGATAGATGTTTCACCAATGTTTCCAAAAGGATCGTTTCGACTCATCCGCGAGATCGTTCTCGTGAGTCACGCATGGCGCCAGTCGACTTTTTCATTCACCACACGTAGCGACACGTGCTACCGGTTGAATGAGTAAGTTAACAAACGCTATAATGGCAATTTGGCTTAGTAGTTCTGATTACATATTCACTGTGACCTCGGTTCTGGGTTCAAATCCTGGCCGTAGCTCATAGTAGTGCTTAGACACAATCATTCTTATTCTATTGAAGCGATACGTTACTAAAGCGTTTGGACATCTACAACGATTTCACACAAAGGCTACCGATGCGTTATCACCTGCTAGGAGTAAGGTGGAATGCCTCATGCCATGTTATTGTGCTTACTCTTCCGATACTCGGGTAACCGGGTCGGCCGGCACACAGCCACAACTACAGGTTGTTGGCTACGTGTCACCGAGACTGCATCTTCAGTTTCGTCCAATCTCATATTTGACATTAGATACAAATAGTGTAATGAAAAAATAATGTATTTAAGTGTGTAATGAGGTGTGTGAAGGTAATACGGACACCATAAGCTTTGCCGCCCTATAAAACCAAAACTAAGAGGATGACAAAGACAAAAGCACAAAGTCGTATACTCTAACTAATATATAAAAATAAATCAAACAAGCTTTGCTTTGCTTTTTGCAATAATTATGAACACATCGAAAAATCAACTTAAAAAAAAACGAACTACACTACACCATGCTAAATTCGACTAAACTATTTACTATAATGTTAATTGTCAAAATGGCATCGATAAAGCAATGCCTTTTTGACCCTTTATTATTTGCTTGACCGATGAAGAGTTATAAGAAAGTAACCATATTAACCGGATGACTGTGCTATATATTTTGATGAGATTTTGATATGTATTATATATTTAAATGAGAAAAGAGGGGGCAAACGAGCATGCGGCTCACCTGATGTTAAGTGACTACCGCCGCCCATGAACAACCGCAACATTCCCCTGGGAATTGCAGGTGCGTTGCCGGCCCTTTAAGAAGGAGTAAGCTCTTTTCTTGAAGGTACCCAGGTCGTATCGGTCCGGAAAAATCGCCGG
>DWHP01005980.1:0-11638 GCA_018247895.1 Parnassius honrathi | reverse complement strand
CAACGAATGCTTAGGTAGTAAGCAGTATGTATTTCTTTTATTCATAGATTTTAAAAAAGCGTTTGACACGCTGGACCATGAGCAGCTACTGGTGGCTATGGAAGAGTGCGGAATCCGCGGGCCAATCAGCTCATGGTTTCGTAATTATTTACACAACAGAATGTTGTGCACAAAGATAAAAGAAACCATTTGTCATGGTAAATTAGTTAGTACTGGAGTTCCTACTGGCTCTGTGTTTGGCCCTGTGGGCTATATCATGCATGTAAATAGCATGGTAAACGTTGTAAAAAACAGCAGAACATACATGTATGCTGACGACACATGCATGATGTATGCTGACAGGGATATAAAGGTGATTGAGAACAAAATACAATCGGATTTTGATAACGTAATCAAATGGTCCCACGATAATGGAATAATTTTAAATATAGAGAAAACGAAATGCATGCTCATTCAATCGCCATACCTGCATAAACCATGTATACCTATAAATATCATAGGCCATTCGTATGATTGCTTGCATAGAAATAAACAATGCATTGGTTGTAAATCGATTGAGCTTGTTGAGAATTACAAATATCTAGGATTAACCATAGATACTAAGTTTAGTTGGAATTTCCATATAGAACGAGTATGTAATAAATTAAGATCGTTATTATGTAAGTTTGTACACCTTAAAAGTGTAGTTGATAAAACAACTTTACGCATTCTGTACTATGCTCTCGTGGATTCTGTAATTAATTATGGCCTATCAGCCTATGGACGTACGTTCCGAACGTACATGGATAGGATACATAATCTTCAACTAAGATTTATTAAACTGTTAGTTAGTAAGAAAGCTAAAGAGAAAAGTAATGGTAACTATAATCTATTGTTTAAGAAAACCGATTTGTGCCGGAACCGCATGTGTGTATTTAAATTTCATAGGCGTATAACACAGATTGTGTATTTTTTAATGAAAAAGTAATAACTTTAGTTTTAGGAATATTGAGTGTGAGGAGATTAGGAGACAGATACTGTGTTACTAGTTTCAAGGCATGCTCAGCGGTTTTACCAACATCTTCCCAGTTCAATTGTTTCAATTCAATTGTTTGTCATTCACGAATGACATGATTTATAATGCTGTCTTTAGTATGTTAATCAAAACTAATTCCACACAACCACAGATAAGTGCACTTATGGACAAATAGCATCACTCTATCATCAGCTTCCTGTTTTCGATATGTTTCACATCCCCTTGTTGGCAATAAACTTGTCAAAAGTTTCTATTGCGAATTAGATAACTTCTTGGTTGTTACTCCCAAGTAATTATTAACTTTAATGTTTGCTTTTGTGCTTGTCTCATAATTTATTCTAAATATATATATGTATATAATAAGCGATAGGGGGACAATACTATTTTCTTCTTAACGTGCTTTTTGCCTGCACTTGGTACATTCTGCTAACAATCAATCTAATAATGGCAAAAATTTGTTTAAATTTGCTGAACCCAAATGACACAGATTACTTCGTTCATTAATCGTTACATCCTCTCAAAAATTTAAAAATGCTGAACATGTAGTTGCCACGCTTAGCAGGTGGGTTTGCAAACGCATTTATTTCATCATTATTCAGGGTTTTCTAATGAAAGTTTAGAAAAGTGGTAGAGCCACGCTGCAGCTTTATTATGGTTAGTACGAATGGGTCGGCTCGACCGGATCTCTCTATCTATCTATATTTTCCTTCCAATACAATCTCTTAAAAGTCCATTGCTGGACAAAGACTACCCCCATACATTGGGTCTTAAGGGGATATTTGCCATAATTGCCACACAATAGCATAATGCGCTAAAGAATTTTCGTTCTTTTGTTTAAAGTTTCACATAAAAGGTATCAAAACATATCCGAGTCGCAAGAAGATCTACTGCTGTTGCGCTATGCCCGAAGAACCCAGACAGAAATCTGGGAAGAGATTCCCTGTTTTTTTTCTCCAAAAATGGATCGGTCATAATTTTCTTTCAGCAACAATATAATGAGGATTGCGGCTTTGTTTTTGTGTTTATTTAAATTTTTTATATTCCTACAGGATACTTGTTAACATTGTTGACAAAAAATGATAGTCACTTTACAGTAAAGTTGGTAATATCTTTTATGAAGCGTGGTAGTTCGTATATGAAATCTATATATGACCCAATGTACTGCAGAGATGATAGAACTATCATACCACTTGGTAGTTCTACTAAGTTTAGAAGATTGCTGGATGTCACGTTTATGCACAAGAATATAACGCGCTAAAAATCTTCGTTCTTTTGTTAATAGTTTCTCATGAAGGTATCAAAAGTATATCCGGACTACAAGATCTATTGCTGTTTCTCTATGTCCGAACAACCCAGTTAGAAAACTGAGAAGAGTAATCCCTGTTTTTTCCTCGAAAACTGGATCGATTATAATTATGTCTTCAACAACAATATAATAAGGAGTGTGGCTTTGTTTTTGTGTTTTCTTTAATTTTTTATATCCCTACAGGCTATTCGCTAAATTTGTTGACAGAAATGATAGTCACCTTACATTAAAGTTGGTAATATTTTTTATGAGCTACCTAGCTTTTTATAAGGTAGCTCATATATTAAATCTACATAGCATACGACACAATGTACTGTAGAGTGACTAACATACCACTTGGTACTTCTACCAAGTTTAGAAGATTGCTAGTTTTTAAATTTATTAATTAATGAAAAACATCTGAACAAGAACATGACAGTGTTACATAGACAACCTAGTTAAATATAATTATAATAACTTGAACATAAAAATTATTTTACATTAGATCATTGCAGTCGGTTATTTTATAAAATAATAGTATTAAAATTTAAATGACAAACGTGCTTGCAGTTAATCAGATGGTATTGAATATACACACCAGCAGCTTGCACTAAACAAAGTTAAGTGTTAAAGAATATTTTACAGCAGCTCGCTCTAACAGTTAGTGGTACCACACTATGGACCTCGAGGCAATTATGGAATCCTGAAGCTCGGATCCTGATCCTTTTCCTACAGTTGTGTAGTTGCAACATCAATCTTCAAATATGACAGTTCTTTATCAAGTAAATATCAAAAGAAAAGTTTCATATCAAGGGCTAGCATCGTTCATTGCGTTTAAAATTTATTTTAAACGCAATGAATGATGAACAATGAACGAACTGCTGTTAAATCAGGTCATGTCTAGATTGAAACACGAATGTATTTCAAAAGAGACAGGTAAACAATTTTTTTCACGTTGTATAGAAGATTTCACGGGCCAGTGTTCTCGCTTTGAAAGCTTGTGTAGTGTTAAGGAAATTATGCGGGACGAGCAACAGGCACAGGTGCTTTGAAACAAATTATAGTTCTCAGGCAGGCCTGACAAAGCGAATATTTTTATGTTATCCTTTTAAGTTAACGTGTCTTTATCTTTACGTTTATTCGAACATTTATTCGGAATCACTTATTGAATAAATATTACATAGAATTACATCGTTTTTAATTGAATTTGTTTATTTTTACACGCTTTATATTAGTTTGACGTGTATGTGTGTTTATTTTTTTAAATACAATGGAATTCGATAATTAAATTTTAACTAAATTCTAAACGTCTGAATTACATAAAATTCTGCAGGCGGTTGATACGACAATATAATAATTTCATAACTATGACATATTATTCTCATAGGAAGCGTTGTGACGCCCAGCTTATGATCAACGCGTTTTTTCTTTTTTAACTCCAGTGCTAGTATTATCATTATTTTTTTAATAATTATTGTTCATTCATTATAATTATTGTTATATGATGGAAAATATACTAAGGAAGAGTTTAACCCATGTTCATTCATAACTACGATTTATTTGAGATGATTCGAACTGCATTTCAAAGATATAATATAAAAATAGGTAGGTACTCGATTTCATTTTTAACAACTTTATATTACAATAGTTTTTGTCCGCAATTTTATATATGTAGATGATAAAATAAGCATGAATACTGATTTTGAGTAGAAGATATTGTTTTTTTTGTGTAAAGGGAGCAACTCCTTCAGAATCCTTGGATCCTGCTGCTGTGACCTGGGCCTCTCGGCCAGCTTGGCTGTGAGAGCACCTTCTGCAGAAATTGTCAAACGTAGGTACCTAGAAAAACTATACAAACTGTAACTCTAGAGTGACCTAGGTCATCTCTTAAGGAAATCAATTTTTAAAAATAATAATATGTGATCTATTTTATTTCTTTTTTTAGAAGAGTATATTTACAAATTGGCATTATTGTAATTTCAATAAAAGTTTTACCATACAACGTTTACAACCCCATTTCATCTTTTTAAACTCCTTCATTAGCGTACCTCTGAAGTACCTACTCAAGGAACATTTCTTCCGAGTTTCAAATCTCTTTGTCCATTTTGCCTGTGTTTTCTGTCACTCAGTAAGTCAGTTCATAGACATAGATAAAGATTTTATTATTTTATATCCGTTAGCTTAAATCAATTATTTTGGACATAAAACTACGATTAGGGAAACTAGAAAACTAGAACATAAAACTCACAGAACTCAAAGCCTGAATACAATTGACACATTGTTACAATTACGCCTTTATACAAAAGACATATGCTGGTTCAACCCTTACATTTATAAAAAGAAATTTGCATTTGTATTTTGATTAATGTACGTAGCACACCGAGTGTACGTATAACCACATAACTTGTATTGGCTTGGAGAAATTGCAAAGTTATCGCTCGTTATTGTCCCTTTAATTGTTGCGTTGTACAAAACACGTAAAAAATATAAAGAGTAATGAA
The DNA here is from genome assembly GCA_018247895.1 of Parnassius honrathi. Lineage (NCBI taxonomy): Eukaryota > Metazoa > Arthropoda > Insecta > Lepidoptera > Papilionidae > Parnassius > Parnassius honrathi. The sequence continues at coordinate 6,837 of DWHP01005980.1, read as the reverse complement.
ATATAATAAATAAACATTAGAGGACAATCAAGAATATTCTACCTAATGGTAATTGTAGCTCACGAACACGATCAACCAAATTAAAACAAAGAAGGCAATGACCTTCTATAACAGACACATTACCACTCCACGGATTAAGATGAAATCACACATAACCTGTAATAGTGGCTCTTTTACCTTCAAAGGAAAACACAGACATGAGTGCTCTCCAATACGTATGAGGGTAGTACCAACTCAGACAGGCCCTTAGGCAGAAAACGTGCTCTACGTAGTTTTACCTTGGGTTATGTATGCTTTTATAACGTAAGTGTTGATGCTAATATGGAACAAAGAAATTCAAACAATTTGAATATAGAATCGGATGGTAAAAAGCGGTTCATTCTTTTTATTTTGCTAAGTTACGTATGACGATGTTTTAAAAATATTTTATTTAAATTTTATTTGCATGAGTCGTAATTTTCTTTACAGAACAAAGGTGAAAACGGGCACATTCTGCCTGATCTGCCTGGATGGTGAACTCTATGGCTTTTATCTTCGATTAAAAATTAAAATGTAGATGTGGTGTCAATTCTGAGGACTAAGATGGACTTCTTCGTTTCCACTACAAAGAGGAGACCCTTTTCTATACTAGACGTTTTCTACACGAATCATGCGAAACGCAGTAGCATTAAGCTGCTATTTTACCTACCCCGGTCGAGGCGACACATTCGTGGTACAACCATAACATAGCTACAGCGTGGCTCTCTATAGAAGTAATTACAATTATTATTATTTTTAACTAAACCCTCTTCAATATTCAAACTGTTGGCTTGATGATCCCTGCGTTAGGGACACTGCATTCCACTCTACCACAGTAACAGGACTTATCGAATAAATGGTACTTTGAAAAGTACTTTGAAAACGAGTGAAAATATCTTAGTTAGGGTATACATTTTTGTCTTGTTTTTAACAGTCTATTTCTGGACATGGGACTCACCCACAATAAGCGACATAGCAATTGAAAAATAGTATGAGAATAACCTAAATTAAATAGAACAAAGTTAATTAGCTGAGACCCATTAGCTGTCAAAGTTGATTTCTACCGATGATGCCCAGTTTGGAGGCGAAAAAAGAATCATGTTAGGTTGCAGTTGTTTTGGGTTCAGTGGTGTTGCAATAATAGTGCATGCGATTGTTTAAGTAAGGGAGGTGCTCTTTAATATACGTAATATATACACATAATTTTAAAGTCTGAAATATTTAAAGACCCCATGTCTTTAAATTTTTTGATACACTATATCTTTACACTGATTTCACAATATATTATGTATGAACTATGTTATTGTTTTTGTTTTTAAAGTCAGTGATTACTTCTATGTAAAGTTTATTTATGAGATAGGTACATTAACCGAGTAGAAATTACTGTCAATTAACCAACCTCATTAAGTATAATATTTGCTTATGTTGCAAGTTGGAATACACTACTTTATGGAATAAAGCCAATCACGTCATAAAGTACGGCAATATAGGCAGGGCAAACAGTGGTAGCACCTAATTTAAATGCAAATCGTATTATTACACTACATATCGAGTTTAATTTATTTGAGCACATTATTATTGATTTATGAACAGGACAGAACCAGAAAGAGAAGTGAGATAGAAAATAATGTGAGATTTTTTAATTTTGAACGCGGTAGAGTCACGTTATCAATGACCTACAGCATCCACTCACCAAAGGAGGCGGTGTAAAAAAACACGAATGGCATACAATGTATGATTACTATCTATCTATCTATCATCATCATCAACAACAATCCATAAACGTCATGGCTTCATATTGGTCTCCCTTATTGTAGCAACGATTTGTGGTAAACATCCCGTTTAAGCAAACGGATGGACGAACGCATTACGAGACGGCTAACACTACACTATACTGTATATTGTTTGTCTGGAACAATTATGAGTGGCGTCCATATTTACCGAAATTTATTGGATTGTTCTGTTTCCGCCTTGTTTGATACTCACATATCGAGATACCACTGCCAGTGGTTGACAGATTGTAAATAGCCTGTAAACAACACAGGCTTCAGCAAAATTTCCATATAGTTATCATACACAAATGCGTAAACGTTAATATACTAATTTATTTGTAACTGGTATTGTCAGGGAAAGATAACGTGTGCTTTTGCAAAGAAACATAATATATAAAAATTAATATTTGTTTGTTCGTATTTTATGCGAACGGTATGTTCATCAGATTGTGGTAAAACTTTGTCAACATACGCTTGCAGTTCCGCGAAAGTTATAGCCATAGTTGAGCCCGGTAGGTGGCGCTGTTGTAGAGTCCAGATATAACCGGAGCGAAGCCGGGGCGGATGGCTAGTATTATATAAAATTACGCCTTTGGATAATAGTAAGAAAATGAGAAAAAATAGTTACTAATTGTATTTAATAATTCGATAAATCTATCCATACATGTATAGGACAAGCACGGTGATGTAGGAAGCAAACACGTTTATTAGGAATTTAAAATAGTTTAACTCAAAGTCAGCACTTTTGTGATTACAACTCAAATGTACATTCATTGCAAACATTTGGCTAAGATGCGATGCCAAGAATTCCGTAAATCGGAGGTAAACGATACGTTCTGGCTGTAGACCAATAAATCACTGAACTCCTCGTAGTTCCTGCGAGACTATCCTACAAATCAATCTGCTGCAAACCGACCACTTCACATGACTGCTCCCTGCGTAACTGCAACGAAAATGCAAATAAAAGTTTTGTTTTACCAGTACAAAGTTGTGCATGATTTATAAAAAAGACTTATTTTAGCTTTTCGTGGTAATCCCTAGGTTCATTCTTAGCTAAAATATAATAAACAATAAAATAATTAAAATCAATGTATGTCATGTTATCTAAAGTTTTTTTTTTAAATAAAAATGTTCAAGATATTATTGTTTTTATAATTAATAAATTTGATGTGTAGGTAAATAATTACGCAGTTCAAGAAGACATAAGACATTTTTATACTGTGGTAGAAATCATCAAAATCAAAGAATTTCAACATACTAAAATAATGAATATTTATTGGTAGCAACTCAACGTTATAAAATATTCATGGAACACAGCAAGCACTTAGAATTAAATTACTAGGTAACACTCAAACATATGAGGTTGTCAATTACGATGTGCAACAGAGCAGCTTCTCCGCAACACGACTTACTTCGCTTGTTCTCAAAAACTTACACAACAGAAAAATGCATGACACTAATTAAGACTTAGAATGACTGATTTAAGTTGGTTGAGTTAGCGGTATTTTAAACAGAACCAGCTAGCAACACAGCGGGACTGGGAACTTAGATGTATTTCCATAACTGTGCTTATATTTCTGATTTGATATTTTTGAGAAGGATACATTTGTCACATCATGTACGAGTATGTATGCACGTCCACCGATTTTAGTCAATTCTTATACTTCTCTAGTCGCTATTTGTTATTTTTTATTTGTTTTTGCAGATGAAACATCTGTTGAAATCCTAATGCTGAATATGCGCTCATCATCATCATCATCATCGTCACAGCTAGTGCAATTCTGTACATGTACATGTCCAATAGATTCATCGGAAGGATATTATCATACTTGCTACCCTTAGCAGGCTAGTTAGTTACCACAGTTTTTATAACTCTGTGATATATATTATGCTGCTGCTGATCTCCTGGTTAATTTTCCCTCTGTCACCTTTTACGACAACCACTGGATGTTATAAGGTAGTAGAAGATTTCAAAACGCCGCGACCACACGGCAAACTCCTCTCATATCATATCTTAAAGAGTTCTTTCAAATCATAAAGAAATAGAGACAACCTTAGATTTCTAAGTACCACTCATTCTTCACTTATCGTACATTATATGTTTGCATTACGCCAGGTCGCAGGCTCTCCGAACCAACACTGCAGAGACAAGCGTAATTTAATTATTAATTAAAATTGAGGTTTTACCCTAAAAGGTCCCGGTAACATTAAATCCATATGAGATAGAATATTCTATGAAAACGTATTATATTTCATTTTCATTTTGTAATTTTTACTTTATTCATCATACGAGATGCGAACTTACACCTTTCGCGTTTAATCTCGTAATGACGTCTCAAAATGCTATACCCTTAAGTAATCATTTTAATTACATTTTTTTTGTTTTACATCAGGTTTCACATACAGATTTTTTATTTCAACGTAGCGTATTCAGACACGAATTTAAAAACGAAATAAAAAACAAACGCGCTGAACGCGTAATAAACTGCAGTAAATAGTCTCTTTTATATTACTTTTTATACCATGATTTTTTAAATCTCTGCTAAAAGGCATTAAGCCTGATTGTCATTTCATACTTCCTTTATCTTTCAGTCTGGTTATGGTCTTATTTTAACAGAAGGGAAAAACGTCGATTGTTTTTTGTCTTCTCACACCTGGCTGACTGATTTTCCACCACAGTACCAGACGTATCGCATCTTTGATATATTACGCTTGCCGTAAAGAGATGTTTATACCGCCATCTCTTGAAAATTAAGTAGTTCCAAAGCCCCATAATCACCAGGAATTGTTCGGATTAGTTCCAGCCGCCATCGGTCCACTATTGCACGTTTTACCACCGGCGACTTTTCCAGGGCGATACGACTTAGGAACCTTCTAGAAAAGAGCTTACTCCTTTCTAAAAGGGCGGCAACGCATCTGCAATTCCCTTGGTGTTGCGTTTGTTCATGAGCGGCGGTCACCGTCAGGCACTTACCGCATGATCGTTTGCCCCCTGTTCTTTAAAAAAAAAACTCTTATACTCGCATACATACTCTCACTAAGGAACGAAAGGCGGTGGTGGATTCATTTATACTGTACTATTTTGATTCAAATTGTCGGCGAGTAAAATAATTTTACATCTATAAGAAAATGACAATGGGTTAACAGCGGGCGGATGTTTTCATAATACCCCCCGAAAAGACAGGAGTAATTAGTGAAATTGTAGAGCTTCATCCCTATAACCTGCCAATATAAATCTGTTTGCTAATTTAGATACATAAGGGCTCCATTAAAGCTTCGCGTCCATAGTAATATCAAGAAAAACAGTGGTATCCACAAGAACGACTCCCTATTTAAGATCATATTGGTATTTGAATGTTTGATATTACGTACAGTAAATTTGATATATCTTGTCTTATTCCCGTTTAAGATTAAATTGTTGACGTTTAACTAATGTACTAATTTTGATAGAGCATTATTTACATTGTCAAAATTTACTGATTGCCGTGCCGTTCGAGTTTGAAAATTGAAGAGGTATCATCGGCAAATAATACTATATCATGATTGTCCCCTACAAGATAAGGTAAGTTATTAATATAGATTAAGAACAGGAATGGATCAAGAATCAGGCACCGAGGAATGCCCATCGATACTACCGTCCCGGAGGAACCTTTACCATTGCTAAAGACTTTTTGAGTTTTGTATATAATAAGTCTTAGCACAATATTTTTGACACTGTAATGTTGTGAATATTGTAGTCTCCTGATTAATATCTCATGATGAACTCAATCGAAAGCCTTGGAAAGATCAAAAAAATTCCTAAGGCATCTTGTGAATTCTGTCAGGTATTGAAGATATATTTCACAAGCTTATAACCTGCGTCAGTCGTTAAGCGACCCCTTGTAAAACCAAATTTATTTTTATGGAGTAATTTATTTGAATTAAAAAAAATTAACAATTGAAAAATCGTTTTTTCAAAAATTTCCCTGAGTTGGTAATACAGAAATAGTCTAAAGTTAGCTGGGTCCAATGCACTAACAACCGGAATATTAAAAATATTTATTCTTTAATAGAAATATTCCTTTCGCCAAGTAGAGGTCAGCTAAGAACCGAATTTACGAAATTTCACCCGCAAGTGGGTTGTGGGGCCGTTAATTAAAAAATTCACATTTTCAATTTTCAAATTACAGTTCTTATGGGTATTGAACTTGGCCAGAATATTCTTCTCTATATTTTAAAGATAACCAAGAACAGATTTTATGAATTTCCACCGGGACAGTGCGGGGGTGTTCAAAATTTAAAAAAATTAGACTTTTATTCGTATAGCTATCCTAAGTTTGAAATTTACCGAAATTATTATAGTTTTAACATTGTCATATTGAGTTCAAATGAAAAAAAAAAGATGAAATACCACTCATGAGGGGCATTGCGGGGGCGTTTTATTGAAAGTAAAATAAAAATTATTATAGTTTGGGCTATAACTAATAATAAAATTTATCTGTAGAAATTTTCGTGTGTATTTGAGTGGGTTCCAGGATGGTTTAAAATTCATTTGGACCCGGTAGGTGGCGCTGTTGTCGAGATCCAAAAGTCACCCCTGCGATGCCGGGGCGGTTCGCTAGTACATGTACATAATCATTAGTAGCACTTAGAACTATGCTTACACTAGACTAGCAAGCCGTTTTGGGCCCATATTACTAATATGAAATCCATCTATTCTTATAACTATAGCAATAAAGATTAACAATAAATAAATACATAAACAAATAATAAAAAAAACGCACCGCCTCTTGGCACACGCCTGTGATGACGCACTTTAGCATTATATATAATTGCCTATAACCTATTATTTTTAATTTTTTTTATATAGATTAAGGGGGACAAACGAGCACAAACTCCACCTTGGTAAGTGGTTGCTGCGGCCCATAGACATGAAAATCTATCCTCGATTACAAATCAAAATGAAGATGCGTTGTCATCCGTGAAGACTAAGATGGAATGCCTCGTTTCCAGTAAAAATGGTCTCCGGTTCTCCACACTCACCATACGAAACACAGCAGCATTAAGC
>DWHP01005979.1:0-11639 GCA_018247895.1 Parnassius honrathi | reverse complement strand
ATTGTGGTTTTCACGCTGCCGACATTCGCTTGATATGTTTTGTTTTGCTATCAAAATACAATAAAATCTTTTTGTAATGAAGTAAAACCCGACCTGAGAATTTTGTATAGATTTTATAATGTTAAACTTCTTAATAGAAAAGTAGTCTCAAAATATAAGTTTAATGGTTTTAAGTGCTATGGGTGGGTGCGGTCACATACGACCGCTCGGGATTTGCCGGGCGCATGTGACTGCATGTGATTTTTATGGCACTTGAAGGGATAATTATCAAATAACATAAGTTATTTCCAATTAGTATTTATTTGATGTTCAGAATTTACTTTTGATCATTAAAAGATTCGAACAACTATGTGTTTTATTTATAAAACTATATTAAAGGTAAGGATTGAATTTTGGTGACGGCGGCCATTCTCATCGGAGAATAGCCATCTGCGCATGTGGATTATATTGCCCAAGTGTAATACTACTGCTACTGAGTATTTCGTGACGGAAAAAGCCAATAAATGATTCTTGATCCGACTCGGGTTTCGAACTTGGGACCACATAATCAGCGTTTGCGTTTACAACCATTAGACCAAGAAGGCAGTCCAAAGTGTTAAAACTATAATAATTTTAAAGGTGTCCCGCTCTGAGGAAAAAAAAATAAATGGTCACTTTATTCATAGCAACAGCCGGGATTTTTATTTCCATACTAATTGCTATTTATACAATCTTAGTTATATTTCATTATAGAACATTTTTCTACAGGTTAGAAAGGGAGCGATCGTTTTATCGAAAGCCCGGTAAAAAGCCCACGCTTGCGTGACAGACAACCAATCGCTCAATTCGACTCTCTTTATATGTATGACAGCAGTATCCCTAAGTCAACAAGGTCATGACCTGTGTCGAACAGAGCACGCGTGAAATTTGAAATAGTTTGAAACAGTTTACGAGTTATTTTATTACTTGATATTATTGATTGATTCAGCTTGATAAGGCAAGCCGGGCCTCTGGCCTTCTATGGAGGCTTCACCACTGTATGCAAGCCTCCTCCACTACGGCCCTTCGGGCCATGACCTGCTCGAAACGCTTCTCTAAACTATGGACCCTATCGGGTCGCCCTATCAAGGTGTGGGCATTCGCGGCTAAACGCAGCTCCGCTTGCAGGCGCCAGTGGCTTGTGCGATGGCATCGTTACTCAATACAAATCACTATCAACCCAAATCAAATACATAGTCAATTAGATTATAAATTCAAAATACTACGATTTATTTCCTTGTAATATTGAGCGGAACAAATATAAAAAAAATAACGCTAAACTCTTTTAACCCAATGACAGCAAACAGAGAGACATAAAAATAATACTTAATTTACCTAAGCAATAATCAACAGTTACAAATAAGGAGGTCAATAATTTATCCAATTACACTACACGACAAGTACACACTACCGTCGGTCAACAAAGATGCCTCGCTGAGGCTACCGACTCTTCGGCAATTTAATCTATTATAATTACTCTAATCTATTATAATATCTGACGCGTAGGTACCTTAACCTTAACTAAACTCCTGCTTGCACTACCTGAAGGGTGTGGTTCTACGTTCTACCCACTAACAAAACAAAACAAAATTGTTATTATATTTCGGCCGAGCGCGACCGGGAAATAAGAAACTGCTACCAGAATGGTAGCCTAAGGAGAGTGTTCTAGCTAGCGCACCGCTAACAAAACAAAAAAATCACTTTATTACGGCCGGGCGCTACCGGGGTACGATTAACCACGCTCTGCTACCAGAAATGGTAGCTTAACGGGCCTGGTTTTAGTCACAGCTCCGTTAACAAACAAAAATCACTATATTACGGCCGGGCGCTACCGGGGAACAACCACGCGCTGCCACCAGAATTGTTACGGCCCTGAGTTGCCCAGACGAAGGTCGACTGGATTAGGGCCCATAGTTATCCAACTCGACGAGCAACAGAGGGGAGGGCCCGAATGGCCTATGGAGATTTATTATACACATGGCTATCAAGCCAACAAAACTCACCTAGTTCTGGAGTAAGGTCGACCACAAGGCGGCGTCAGAGTTATGTAAAGGTAGTGTGGGTGTGTATGTGTAAGAAAGTATATAATATATGATCTGACTTCACCAAGGTCGGCGGCCACACCCACTGTCGTTGCGCTGCTTCACAGGATGCCCTCACTTCCGGGCGCCGAACTCCAGTCCAACGTCACTTAGCACAAAACTATAGTCTAAGAGTAACGCGACCTCCTTTGAATCACAAAGTTTAGTGTTCAATCGAACAAGCAAAATCACTTCGTACTATATCAAAATGCTGCACAAGCCACACGTCAACGACAATAACGGCGTAAAAGTTCCTTTAATCACTCCAAACGCAAGAAAGTTTCGTTATCACCGATAGGAACAAACACGACAACGTAAGAAGGTGGTCGTAATGCAAAGCAACTATTATATTATTTCTCGCCACCTACAAATGACACTGTCGACATAAACACTCGATGCTTCTCGACTATAGTCCAACTTATTCAGTGTGATATCAAAAATGCCCCATAAGCAATTCCTCGGCACAAATTAATAACTAGCGAAGTTAAATTACTCCCTCAATCTCAAACAAAGGCCTCATAGTCACGTTGTATATTATCGAAAATAAGCTAACACAATAGCGGCCGGGCGAGCGCTTTAACTTCTCGAGGCAAGCAGTCGCGCAGGCGACGGTTCAAAAGACGACTACTGACGACTCGCTCGCAGCGAGCTGGCGCGGGCGACCCTCTCCCCGCGCCCCGCTATGAAACCGGTTCTCTGCTCAAAACGGGCGTAAACAGTTACTATACCATATTTTAATGTAAACTACAAATTTAGGATGTATTGCTGAATGCGTGTTCCTTGCAGATAGCACAGACAAGTGTGAAGAAGAGATTCCTTGAATTTTCATCGTTCTAGCCTAATATTTTTCTGCAATGAAATTCTTTGATCTTTCGGAGTACGAGGTCTTTTGGGTCGCGAGGCCGTAGGCGATCGCCCACGTCGCCCACGCCTTGCGCCACCAATGCCGGTTCTCTACACCCACCATACGAAACACAGCAGCGTTACGCTATTATTTTTCGATGGTATTCTGTGACAGCGTAGTCCTTCCCTGGTTGAGCCAACCCATTCGTGTTAAAACTATACTACTAATGTAGTTGCAGCATGACCCTACCACGCATGTTAATGACCAGGCAGTAATTGTGTTGAAACAGATAGTATTATCTAATACTCCACAACATTATTTAGTTGTGAAACCTTCACTTTTCGGGACTCAATATTATAAACACATCTAATAATAGTATTATCCCTATCAACTATAGAAAACTGGAGAAAATTAGAATATTAATAAGGAGTTGAATTTTTTTTTATATTGCCACGTAAATAAAAATATTTACCATATGCATCGGAACATGTCTAACTAAAATGTTTCTCTCTTGTCGATCTTGTCTTCCAGGATATGTTCTTGTTGCATGTAGAATAGAATTGCAACGAGTAAAACGTAATCTTCTATGACCAAAAGCAGGCAATCCTTCACGGATTGTGTTTGATTGATCTTGAAGCGGTGTCAAACACTCTGTACAAAGCACACATTCTGAAGACAACTGCAATAAAAACCATGAATTAAAAAGTGTGTTTTTAACCTTTTTGGCGTTATCCATCTTATGTAACATATTCACAGAACTTTAATCAAGAGTTAATCCTTTTTTCGTCTCAAACAGGTTCATTTTTTTGTTATTCAATTGTTAATTCCTGTGATTTCTAAAATAAATATTTCTTTCATTCTATAAAAATGTTTTGTAAGATGGTACGGTGATGGAGATCTAACATTCTTAGATACATATTCAAATAGTAAAATAAGATCTGCTTACCTGAGTAGGAGTTATCCACGACAGTAACAAGTTAATCATTGGAGAAGAGGCTTGTTCTAATGCATGTGTAGGTAGATTTCTGGGTATCAAAAATGGAAAATTGATACATCGTTTGTTTTGTCGGGTGACTGACGGTGTCAATCGATCGACTCCACGACTCGACATATTTGCACAATTAAATACACAGAAAAAAGTTCACAAAATACAAACAAGTTCTACTTCTCAACACACAATTCAATAACTAACAATATCATATATATAATTGGCGCCATAGAAATCAAAATAATGAGGCAATATTTAGATTTCTGTGGTTAGCGCAAAGATAGTGCGTAATGCGTCAGTACAAATGGCAGATGCGCAAGTAACTGTTGCAGCATGACCCATGATGCAAGTAACTGTAAACTCATTTATAGAGAGTAAAATCATAAACATAGAGCATGGACTGAGCTTTCCCGAGCGAAATATCAAATTTCTATAAAATATTAAAATGCTATAAGACATAGATAATGTCTTTGGTAATGTGAAAGAAAGAGATAGATGGTCATAGAATTGTTTTTGTCTTCCTAGAAAGTATTTTAAGGAGCAAATTAATTTTAGGCAGAAAATGCTCGGTCCATGCTCTATGTCCATGAGTAAAGCAATATCCATACTTTTATACTCTAAAAGTAAACTCCCTCTAAATTACTATAAAATATTAAAATGCTGTAAGACATAGATAATGTCATGGGTAATGTAAAAGAAAGAGGTAGATGATTATATAATTGTTTTTGTCTTCCTAGAGAGTATGGTCAATGTTGGGCGAAAATGCTCGGTCCATGCTCTATGTCTATGAGTAAAACAATATCCATACTTTTAAACGCAAAAGTAAATTCCCTATTCAAAAATCAAAACCCCTGACGTGTAATGCCGTAAAAAATATGAAACTAATTACTATTAAATTTTGGTGCTGAGGCGCGAACTTTTTGGTACCACTTTTGGTGATTCTCATTTGGCTACTGTTTGAAAAATAACCCTGTATAATATGAAAGGGTACAAAATTTAGAATGCGTTGGCAATCTAGAGCACTAAGTTGGGATGCCTCCGCATTATGTACCTGTTAAATGATGTTTGGTTTTCATCGTTCATCATACGAACCACAACAGCATTGCTTAGGTTAATATTCTGCCAGTGCGTGGTTAAGACCAGTAAGGACTTTGTATTGACATCAAAATAACGAGCGTGTTTAAAAATAATGTTTTGATTTGCCTAATTTTTTTGATTTAGTCCTGTCTGTGGCGCATACTCGATCTAACCTACCTGTGACCCGTTTGGTGTAACGCTAACGCAATAATTTTTATTGCACAAATACTACCTCTGGCTCAGATGAACCCATGACCCGCAAAATGCTAGTCGGGTAATCTAACTACTGAGCCATGTGATCCTTACGTTTACGAAGTTGTGACTGAATCATATACTTCCGTCCAAAAAAACCGGTTGCCATTTGCTAAATAAGGTTTAGTATACTGTATAACAGTATACCGTTGTAACAGGTGTTTGACCCATACGCAACAGATCAGTGCGTAGTCAAAACCGCTGAATGGATTGGAATTTGGAAATATTCGTTATTATATAATAATCCATCTAACATAAATTTTGCTTCGTGAAAAAAATATCGAGCACTTTGAAATAAAATACAGTTTTCCTTTCATAAGGGTAAACAATGTAGCATAGTCTACTCAACGGTGTAAAAACAATTTCCTTAAAAAAAGTAAAAATCGACCTCAAACACTAAAACAATAATAAATCACTTTTTCGTGTTCATGTTAAGCGGAGCAATTCCATAATTTTTTTTTAGCAATTAGGCTTGGTCAGGAATATCAAGCTTCGAAATAGACTACTACACTGTAAAATATAAACGTTAAAACGTGTCTTGAATCGTTCAATAGTTTTAAGGTTATTAAACATACAAAGAAATAAAATATGGTGAAATAATTAGTTATTTTGTGGATTGTATGTTTTATAGCAGTAAGATTGGCGAAGGAGCAAACAGCTCATCTTACGTCGCGTACTTACGGAATGAGATGAAGTGTCGAATTTAATAACAAAACAGAAAATTATTAAAATGGTTTATTGTATTAATTATGGGGTTCTAGCGCGATAATGACCTCATAAATCATTATGCTGTTCAAGATTCGATTTGTTTATTAAAATCGCGCCATTTGCATAGCCCGTTAGTGAAGGGTTATTATATTACATAAAATGAGTTTGCGAAATATCCTAAAAAGAATAATTTATATGTAAATTTTCCCCCTAGCCTTTTCACTTTTAAACAAGCGAGAAAACGTTTGCATTGGGCTATAACATTAATTTTACAGAGTTGATTTTATAATGTTGGAGTGTGGTGCACTGTCGCGAAGTGACCTCACTTCGTCCTGTGGGTGTTGTAAGCGGCGATTGTGAGTTACGTCTAAAAAATCTTTAAGGCATCCTGATTTTTGACGGTACCTGGAAACCTTAAAATAACCAGACTGCCAACGGTGAGCAGCGTCCGTTGTGTGAGACGTCTGGGAATGTGATCGTGAAAACGCCGGCGAAGCGTGACGATTGCAGGCAAACTTTTCTAACAGCGGGGGGGATCTTTGTCCAATTGTGAACTTCCGCGGGCCGATTATGAACAAGAACAATAGGAATATCGAAGTGACTAAGGATTTTGCCGTCCACTTGATTGTTACAGGCGCTGTTACCCATGTGTCTGATCGTGTGACCGGCCGTGTATTAGCGGAGTATCATGATGTGCTATATACCTTGTCCGTGAATGTCGTTAGAGACGACAGAGGTAAACTGTAACAGATCTCAAAAATAAAACGAGTGTGCAGATGACCGCACGACTGAAGTAAATGTTCTTTAGCTCCATCTGTAATCCATCGTGCGTAAAGAAGTTTTACTTCAAAAACTGTGGTTGTTCAATCATTTGCCAAGCGTGGCAATTATGGCGTATATTTAGACTCCTGTAAGGCAATCTATGGTGGAGGCCTATTTTCAGCATAGTCTGTGTACCTTTGATAGGCTGTATTTACCGAATGAATGACGCGTTTACCAATGTCATCTCTTAAGACTATGGTTTAAGGCCTGTGTAATAAAGTAGAGTAAAAATCTATAATATACGCCCCACTGTTAAGCACTAGAGTCTTAGGTCGAACCCCTCCAAATTGGTAGATGACTGTTTAAATTTTAACAGTCTGGTGATAATGATGTAGCAGGTCACAACTCATTAAAATACATGAATCATAATTAATTCACGTGACTGAGCCAAGCTGCAGCTACTAACTGCTACTAGCTGATGCATGAAAAAGGTCGGCTCGATTGGTTTAGAACCACGCTCTCACATAATACCACCGTAAAAGAGTAAAATAATGCTGCTGTATTTCGTATGAGAGTGTTTAGTATACGGTGAGTGCAGATAATCGGTGCCCTTTTAACTGGTTACTAGGCATTCCATCTTAGTTCTCAGGGCTGACAACGCATCTGCATTTTGATGCTTAATTGAGGATAAATGCAGATGTTTATGGGCCATATCATCCACTTACCATCAGGTGGACTGTGCGCTCAGACAGATATTTCTACACAAAAACATAATTTAGTAATAATACAAGTGAATTATTGTATTCCACAAATTATGTTTTTGTGAAGGTTTTACTTCAACTTACTTCGTAATCCACAGCTGAATGGCCGTTGAGACACCATACACATATGTTTAATGTGGACACGACGATTAACTGTGACACGTGTCAGACAAGTGTATATATAAAGCAATCAATTCAGGTTCTCGACTTGAATGGATTAGAAATAGTCCTACTTAATAATATAGATGAGAATCATTGTTGGTATTTTTGATTGCAAAAGTAAAAATATCAAGGTATTTATTACTGACGGCACAGCCTGGTATCTGTACGAATTACTACTATTTCACGCATCAGTGTCTTACGCTCCGTAAGCAGTGAAGGCTCCAGCAAAAGTTCTTTTGTCTATTAAATTTTTTCTTTTATCTGTAACTGGTGGTTTAGTGTCGGCAAGCGGTGTTGCGAATATTTTTTTAAATTATTTATTTACGTTTAATATTGGTTTGTTTCCCGATTACACTTTAATATTTATTTTAAAAATGGGTTGCATTTTTATTAGGTTTGTTCATAGTAAAATAGTAATATACTTGACCTCTGAATTACTGAGCCTGTTTGGTTACGGCGTTGCGAGACTGCGGGTTCGAATGCTGTGCGGAACAAGTTCCGGCTCTGGATGTTTGTTTACTGTACAATTTATGTATGTAATCACGTTTATAAATAAATAAACTGAAATCTTGGAAAGCACATTTTGACATATTTATTTCTTGAATATATTTTTCTGTTTTGATATTAAACTGGTTAATCGAACGGAAGTTTCTTTGTTCATTGTAAAACGATCTATCATTGCGTACGTACTTTAATGTCTTGAGTTGTGCGATGTTCTAAGGTTGTAGAGCAGGCGGAAGTAGGTGGTGGGGACAGGACCGCGACTTGTTGCCAGCGCACCGGTTCCGCGCTTGTTGCTATGCCGGCTTGGGGTTTTTGCACGCTGCTTATTTTGCAGTTTTTTTGTGCTATTACTCATCTATATTGTTACAAATAATGTATTGTTTAATTTTTTCTTTTATTCAATAATTACAACCTAACGTAAGTCCATTGCTGGACATAGGCTTCTAAGATATTTGCTACGATTGGCGCGCGAGTTTGAAATTTGAGTTGTTGAATTAAAAATGATAAGCTAACATAAAAAGAAATTAAGGTTACCTTTATTTAATATTATGTTGGGCACGTGCTCAAATTTCTGAAAGTGTTATGAAGCGATTAGTCCACAGATCTCTGTTCCAATGCTTGCAGACGTTTGTAAATATTTTTATTCATCAGAAATGCAGGTTTCGTAAGGATGTTTTATTCACCGCCTGGCACGTGGATATTCAGTTCTTAAAATAGCATTTCAAAATCTTCGTTACGGGTTTAGTTGCCATCGGTTTTAGTAAAAATTAGCGACTCACGCTGGCATCGTCTGCGTGGGATTAACGTGGCGTTATTTAGATTTAGAAGAAACACCGGACCCTTTAAATTTTTTTCAATTTTTGTTCATGAGGTTTCATTACAATCAGTTCAGCATTCAGATGCAGCGTTATTGTGATCACAGTGTATAATGTAAGTATTAAGTATAAGTATAACGTTACTTATAGATCTTATAAGAAATCGTCGCATTTGTTCATTATACACATGTTTAAAATAATGAACGTGTTTACCGCTGAAATACATTGGCTCATGTTGGCGTAGGTTACCACCAATTATAGAGTTGCGATTGCAATATTTTAAAGTGAACTCGCAAATGTATCGACGTAAGAATCATCAGTCCCAGAGCTCGGTGTGGGTTAAAGATTGAGTCATCACGCACGACGGATATATTATACATTTTGAGTAACGGAATAATCTTGAAATGAACCAAGTATAAGAAATGGGATGTTAGAAACTCCTTGTATTTTTGCCCTTTTTCAGCAAATACCAATCTCAATTATACACATGATGTATATTGTATTTATATACCTACCGAGATTCGTGAACTCAATGGTGGTTAATATAGATTTTATGAATTAGTTTTAGTGTAAAATTTAGAAAAAAAAATATATATGAAGTTTAGAGGTGGCATAGGAGAATCCCGTGACCGAAATGACGGGAAAGTGTGTTTTGGAAAAGATTGGTGGGAATTGTTGCTAAGTGTCTAATTCGTCTCCTTAAAGCGACAATAACAAATAATGACGGGAAGATAGACGCTCTACATCTAAGTGCCGAATAGTGTCGATTTTTTGTACTAAATAAAAAACTGTGGTAATCGCAAGCATACAAATTTTGCCGTACGATGGGCACGCACCGTTGCGCGTGCCAACTCACCTGTTTCCCGTGTCCTCACCGCACTAAATGCTCTCCTGGACACAAATCCTGAGTGCGACCTGTTTGTGGATGAATTGACGGTAATATTGTCTGAACGACTGAAGTTTTGTGAGCGAAAAGAACGAATTTATTGTCCTTAATTTATGTAATTGGTTTAACCGTTTTAATTAAAGGAAAAATAAATAACGACAAATTCACTGAAACTGATTTTGCTAATACATAACAATAAAAAAGAAGTTAATGTTACAGCTTATCAAAGGTCCACTGCTGGTCACACATCATACGTCTACTTCCCACATAGAGGGATGTGATTGCCATAGTCGCCGCGCTTGGCCAGCGGATTAGCAACAGCAGTTTTTTTTTATTTTTAGTTTTTTTAAGAAGATACCGCTGCCCAGCTTTTGTGTTAGTGGATATTCTTATAGCGCGACTACACTAGTCTAGTCAAGTGTAACAAGCCCATAGATTTAAACAAGTGTGAACGCAATACAGATCGCGGCTTGACGTTTTCTATATAGTTTCTTTTAGAGCAGATTTTTCAATCGTCGGATAAAGGTATTCCATCAAATAAGTTATAACATGACTGAATATACAAGTGAAATTTTTTTATGGAACTATTTTATTGTTACAACTTACTACTGTAACTTGTAATTTTTTTATCTTGTATTTTATCCTATGGATAACTTTTTTCCGACGATTGAAAAATCAGCCCTTAATATTGTATATGTTAATATAATAAAAAGTTATTGTAATGTTGTGTATAAACTGCGGCCGCAACGTATAAATATAATATGCCACGCGTAATCATTTGGTGTGCTCTAGCCATTATTAACGATTGCTGAGTTAACGTTTAATACCAAGCAGCCTTTGATTATATTTCAGGTATATAATCAAAGCCTTTGAATTTCCGGGAACATTATTTTATTTAATTGAAAGAAAATCCATATCTAGCTTATCATTCGATCGTTTCTAAACGAAACTAGTACTCATTGCTTTAAAGCAACAAACCGACACTGCCACTAAAACTTGAAAGGTATTGACAGCTAGCTCATCCGCGTACAGCGACTGAGCATTCACGATATTTCTTACAATCCATTGGATTTTCCAGCCCTTTGGCGTTAATGTTCAGAGTCCGGACTCAAATTGGCGCTATATGCTATATCGTTCTGTGTGATATTTATTTTAAAATCAAGTAAAATTTTAAGTAAAACTGATAATAATATTTTCAAATTAAACTAAAGTGGAAAAGAAATTCATATTCTTGTGTCTATACAAAAATATATAAGCTTTTTAAATCCATTTATCGTCAGTTTTAATAATTCTGTCTAACGTTACAACAATTGGTCCTTGTAACTTAACCTATCAAACAGACACACACGCGTCAAATTTAAATAAATGTTGACATATAAGCCGTTGTTCTATCCAAGGATTAAGGTGCGTTGTCTTTTTGTCGGTGTTCGGGGTGTAGCGTTCGGAAACTGAGACCCGAATATGCGATAACGTGATATTTTGTTTACTTGTTATAAGCTGGTGCTTGACCACACTCCCACATGATAGCCCTAGGTAGTAAATCCAAAGATTTAAATAGTTAGATGTGCCTTCATCTTGAAAACTGTGGCATTATTTTTGGATGTGTTCGTTTGAAAGTCGCTGACGCGCGCACACTATAGCAATAATGTCATCTCTTATTATCTTACAGAAATTGTGTATACTGCTTTCTTTGTGATTGCGAATGTGAGCTCACTCATTTGAGAATGGACACATTTCGGAGTGGTCATACTATGGTAAGGGCGCATCTAACTATTTAAATC
>DWHP01005978.1:0-11639 GCA_018247895.1 Parnassius honrathi | reverse complement strand
CCCCTAGGACGAATCCCAGAGGAGTGGCATCGCCAGAGCCCTTTCCGTTGTCCAGCAGGTGCGCCACGTGCAGGCGGAGTTGGCTTGGGCTCCAAGATCTGAGCGGAGCCCCATACACCCTAATCATAAGCAGCATATACAGACCTATATCAAATGAAGAATTAATAATACAGAAGAAGATGGAAGCCTTGAAGAATTTCGAAGTAGCTCAGTTTCAGTTTTAGAAGCTTTACCGTTACCGTTACCGTAATAAACTATTAAAGTTCACTGCTGAACATAGGCCTCGCCCATAGATTGTCTCATAAGGAAGATATTTGCCATAGTTGTAATGTCACTGTTGATGTAATAATTTCACATCTTAGTGGGTCATGTGGTCCTGGTAGTTTATCTTCTATACATCCATCCATTGCAGTCTATATAAGTCCACTGCTGAACATAGGCCTTCCCCATAGATCGCCTCGTAGGGGAGATATTTGCCATAGTTGGCAAGCATGGCAAGTGGGTTGACAACCGAAGTTTCTTTATTTTTAGCCGTTATTAGGAAGACACTGCTGCCCATCTCCTGATTTGTTTTCCTCCGTCGCCTCTTACGACACCCACAGGATGATGTGTTTAGTTTTGTAGTAGTCTTAGTAAGAAAAGTGATATACAATCTGTAAATACTAGGGACTAACACAAGCTAGTGATACCAGTTTTTCGATTTCACAGAGTCTCTATTACCAAGTTTAAATACTTAATTTTAAAAAATCTGTATAAAACGGGTTATTACAATATAAATGAATACATGGACAATAATAACCCCTGGGAATGAGGTGGTCGATTCCAAGCTGTATCCAAAATAAATTTTGTGAATATTTTGTAACCACTGACACTGTAAAATTTATTTAAAAAAAAGTCCCGCTGGGTTTCTTGCTGGTTCTTCTCAGGAGAGTGATTTTTTCCGAACCGGTGATAAAGTAAAAACTTACTTTCAATAAGAATTACACGTAATTTATATTGAATAAAAAAATTCTGTTCTATTCTACGGGGTAGTTGATATTCTTTCACTGGCACTACACGATAGTAGTTTTTAATTCCAGTAAATGTTAGAAATTTATTCAGCTTTAATTTATATAAAAACGCTTTTAAATACCGCTCAATTACAATAAAACTAGCGACGGTTTTCAACCGTGCACGATACGTTAGAGATCATGTCAAAACAAAACAATGAGTTAATTTTACACGGTTCTTGGAAAAATGGCTTCGTTTTTATTGTTCAAATATTGGTCATTCGTTTATTATAACCTATCAAAAGGCCACTTCTGAACCAAGGCCTCCACCATAGGTCACTTTATAAGGTATTTGTAAGAGTACCCATGCTTCGCGGGTTGGCAGTCGCAGTTTTTTTATTATTTGAAGTCGTTATCACGAAGATAGAGATCCAATTGAGGTAGAGGACGAACAACGTGTTCGTCCTCTACCTCAATTGGATCTGTCACTTCTTACAATACCCAAGAGATTATGTGGGGTGGTGGATTTTTTTTTATAGAATAATGGTGACAAAAGATGTATGTAGATGAAGTTGATCTGTCAATAAATACTACTAATTTGAAATTAATTTTCAGTACTAAAAAAATAAAAACAAAAATTTTGAACGAAATAAATATATCAATCAGAAACTATCGAAATTAAAGCAATGCGCACCCAATTAGTAGTATTTATCAATAAACCAATTTCTTTAAAAGTAAATGTAAAAGAAAAAAAAGTACAATATCAGTACCATAGGCTTCTATTCCGTTCACCAGTTACACCTTATTTTTTCCAGACGGAAACAAAAAAAACACATTCACTTTATAACTCTTGCATATTTCTGTAATACTGAAAAAAATCTAGTTAGCTACATGCTCATCAGAATATTTTATTGAAGTATTTATTTGTACATGCTCAACGCATTTTTAAATAGCCTCCTTTTGCAAAGAACGTGTTAGCAGTGGGACAAATAACACCTTATAGACAATACAATACAATTACACGTAGTGTTTATGAGAATGCTTCACGAATTAGATCACTGAAATACCAAACCCATATTGACTTGCTGAATATAAAAGATAAAATTAAATTATTTTTTGTCAACTCTACACAATACAGTTGACGAATTGAATTTTGATGAGTGACAGCCGGCGTCGGCGTTCATTATCATTTTGCCGGTGTTCGTTCGAGCGGCCATCTTTGGTCCTTCGAGACGGATTTTTGGCTCGATTGTAATAGCCCTTTGTGGCTTATATGAGAAGGTAAATATTTTCATTATTGGCTATCCTTAATGTCTTTACTTATAGCGTAAAGGGTTTTCTGCAGATATTAATTATGAACACTTTTACAAATAAGTATCAGTGACTTGAAATGTCAGAATTCAATTTATATAGTTTATACTTCATTAAATATTATTGGAATACATTCACATCAGACTAACAGGCTTTTCAAGACTACTGCTGTACCTAGGCTTGTTTGTAAATCTGGCATGTGTTTTTCAGGAGATTTGTCTATAATTACCGTGCTGTGCGGGTAGGTCTGTTAAGGTAGAGCAGAAATCTACTCAGTACTAATGCAGGTCTTCAAAACATTTGGATTTTGATAGGTTTGTCACTATTAGTCGGTTGCGCGCCATGCTAGCTGAGTGAACTATTGTTGGTTCTTTTAATTTTATAGAACAACAGCAAACCAAATCCGATCCAAACTGCTATGTTATTGCCATTTTAGGGTAAAGGAAAACATTGTGAGGGTAGTCTGTGAAAAAAGTATTT
Source organism: Parnassius honrathi (assembly GCA_018247895.1). Taxonomy (NCBI): domain Eukaryota; kingdom Metazoa; phylum Arthropoda; class Insecta; order Lepidoptera; family Papilionidae; genus Parnassius; species Parnassius honrathi. Next base: position 8,859 of record DWHP01005978.1, on the reverse strand, counting down.
CGAAGACATGTAAACTTACTACAGTGCATTGGTGGTGTGCGGCGAAATATTTGTTTCTATATTATTCTAGAAACGAAAGCCTGTGCTCAGCGGTATAACGTATATTGGCTGTAGCTTTACTCTTTTACGTTTAATCAGTTACCAGAGTCTCGTTCGTCAATTAACAGGTGCATCACGTACAGGTGAAATTGATATTTGGAGGAAAAAAATACATATACACAGGGGTATATGTATTTTATATGTTGAACTTTAACAATATTAAATAAAACAAATTTTATAGACTTTATTGCGTTTAATTTAACTTATTTTACTTTTTTCAAGAACGAACTTACAGCATCACGACTTCAATATACTTATTAGCTTGTTCTGCGTAGAAAGAACCAAAAATTTATATTCAAAAGCTGAAGGTAGGCCGGGCTAACTATGGCATAGGGACATCAAATACTTTCACCAGCATGACTCTACCTCATGTACAATATTCTACGTTCGATGACAGTGCTGTGTGGTAAAGACGCGGGATGTATCATCGATATAACCCTTGTGATATTATCGATGGTTTTAAAGCAGCATTCTAGGAAGAGCCTTAATAATGACGTCTTGGATTTCGTTTTCAGAAGTTAGACATAAGGTGTTTATTTATTTTAGATTATATAAAAAGTTGTTAAGGCTTACCTGAGGACACATCTTGCAGTGATATTTTCGCGCGTGCGCGTGCAGCGGTTGCAACTTGGTCGGTCCTTTTCCGAGCGGTTGCGGAACAACCAACAGCCCACTGCCAGTGTTCGTGCCACCAACTGGAGACGACGACGACGACCCTGGAAGAGAAGGGAGAGTTGGAAATGTTTTGTGTTAACAAAGATCAAGCTCGCAGACCATTTCTATTATATATCATTACACACACACACACACACACACACACACACACACACAATTAAATTTTTAAATAAAATTTAGTAACACTAACATAAATAATTCGTTAATCGCTCTACTGGGCCATTCTGGGCCATGGATTCTAAGCCCGTTTGAGACAATTATATAAATGGCCCACAAATAATTAGTCTGGGTCATAAATCGAGATATTAAGAGATTTAAAAGAAAATAAATTATCCATATTATGGAATTTATGTATGTATTATATGTATATATTAGGTGGCTCAGTTCAATGTTTTGTGGTATGACTTAGGGGAGTCCCATGTTCAGCAGTGGACTTGTGAACCCAGCACTTTTTAGTTTCTTAGTCTAGTTAGCTGTCTCCGTAACCTAGATTATTATCGTGCGGGAAGATAGACGCCGTCTACATATTCCACTTCTTTGCTCTACCCATTATGAAAAGCGAAACAGACTGCTAGGTCCGAATACATAGAATACCGACAATAAACTGGTGTTGGGCTGCCGACTGCCTGTTTGTCCGATGGTGGAAAGGCTAGTGAGAAATTAAGGCGTGTAACTCCGCGCATGTTCTCCAAAATGCATCCTGTAGAGATTGAGGGCTACTTTGCGCCTCTGCTCTAGGCTGACAATATTAGTTTCAACCTAATCAAGGTTATCAATAAGCCTCTTAACACGCCTTTCCATTGAGTTTAACGATGCGAAGTGACATTTTGCAGCACTAGCCATGCATGACCGGATTTGCACTTTATATAAGGTAAGACGCTACCCTGGCGTGAACAACCGCCGCACTCTTTGAAGGACACCTAGTTTCCCTGCGGATCGTGGCTCTGGTATGCAATGAACCATCCAAGTTTTTGATTATGCTGAAGATATTATGACGTAATTACGTAGACGTCATTGAGAAACATACTGACCTGACCGTCCTGGTCCCAATCCGGCGCCGTATAGCATCTGACTCATGGACTGATGGTGACTGAGACGGTCGTCTGCCTTCTGATGGCCACCTACTGTACCGTCCCCCGTACTCATTTTGGCCTGAAATATAAAAACATATTTGTTAATATCCATACTAAAATAATGAAAATAAGTATTATAAAAATTATATCATCTAGCAATAAAAAGAAAGGTTGTCGACTGGCAGCCTCTTATTGACAAGCACAGTACTATGGGTGACCTCCCAGCTAATGAAGTGACGACTTCATGAAACACGGAATATCAGCGTAAAGTAGTAGCTTAATGCTGTTGTGTTTCCTATGGTGAATGTAGGGAACCGGAGACCCTTTTTACTGAAAATAAGGCATTCCATCTTAGTCCTCATGGATGACAACGCATCTGCATTTTGATTCGCAATCGAGGATAGATGTAGATGTCTATGGGCCACAGAAACCTCTTAACATCAGGTGGACTGCAGCTCGTTTCTCACCCTATCCTTTAAAAAGAAAACGTACTTAGTCGATAGATCAGGACCGTAATTTGTTGCAATCTATGAGGGAGGCCTATGTGTTTATAGGAGACTTCTCACCTCATCGTCTTGATTCGTACATAAGAATATAAATTTTCAAACCTACGAGTAAATAAATGCGACCTAATTAAAAATAATGTTATATTTATTTTAGGTCTGTAAAGAAGCAAAGGACGGAAGGAAGGAGCAGGTAAGAATTCACTCACTCACCGCAGGTGTTACACGTGGTTATATGTCCAGGTTATACGTGGTAGAACCATGCTGCAGTTATATTAGTAGTATAGTTGTAGCATGAATAGGTCGGCTTGACCGGGAAAGGACAACGTTCTCATAGAATACCAGCGTGAAATAGTAGCTTAATGCTGCTATGTTTCGTATGGTGAGTGCAGAAAACCGGAAACCCTTTTTACTGGAAACGAGGCATTCCATCTTAGCTCTCGCGGGTGACAACGCATCTGAATTTAGATTTGTAATCGAGGATAGATGTAGATGTCTATGGGCCACAGTAACCGCTTAACATCAAGAGGACTGTGTGCTCATTTGTCACCCTATTCTATAAAAAAAAGGTAAGAGCGAACTCTTCCCTAATACTTCCTGAAAAGAGTGTTTACAGTTGACTGTTTTGACAATCGTTCAATTCTAGTGACGTTTCAGTATTGATATGTCATACGGACGGGTCATTCGGGTCGGTCATTAAAATGGATCGTTCATACTCTGTAATCCGTGATGCCCGCTAAACATCGACGAATATTTATAGAAGTAATAGCAGGGTACGCGTAAAAAAGAGACGATTAGTCCAGATTAGTTATCAAAAATATCTTTGCATAACGTCATACCTGTAATCTCGGAGGGAATGAGGGAATAGGCAGAGTACAAAGATCAGCAAGCTACCGGGAACTTAGTCAAAAAATATGGGTATATATGGAAAATTGCAATACCGTCGCCTACATGATCATAATCCAAAATCCGATTAAGACATGTTAACTAGTAAACCATTTAGAATACACAAAGAAGCTCGGACCTATGAGTTACAGACAAACATGGGACAGTTTCAGACCATGTAGGTCTGAATAGAGATGCTTTTTAATGAAAAAAAGGCAATATTGGAAAAAATAATCAAACGTAACGTACGTACACAATTATGCATATTGGCGAATTGTTTGTAGAGCTCCCACCGATGGAAAACGGCCTTAACGTATAACAAATCATTTCATGGGGCGCCTCACTTGCAAATAATAAATAACAGTAAGATAAAGGGTTGACTAACAATAGTGGTCAGTTAGTCACCGGTTGGACGCGGGTGGTGAAGATAAGGCGGTCGGGTAAATCATTCGGAGGTTGGCAACGTGACAGGGCGCTAAGTTAATCTTAATAAGGGCTATATCCATTTGTAATGGAGTTTCAGAGGAGGGCTCAATTTAATCTTAGACTCGTCTTTAGCAAAATTTGACACTTTGTCGTTTAGATATATATAAACGGCCTACAAACCTTATAGTAAAAGCGCAATATACCTTACAATAAAAGACAATTTTTGAGATTTCTTCTCACTATGGCTTCTCCTAGTACCGAAAATGAACTGATTATACGTAGACGTGAATATATTTTTTGGTTAGAAATATCGGGTAATGTCTTATGTTAAGATATGTTGCAAAGCATTTATTTAAAGTCATAGTTCTTAAGCTCGGGATGAGATCTAAATCCAAATCGCGAGAGATATTGAAATGGAACACGAAAGGGTCTTAATTTATTTAAAAATAAACAAAATAAGTTAAAAAACTAATTAGGCTATCAAAACGTCCATAAAATATCTCATTAACGCTACAAAGAATGACATCCATCGACTTTCTGCTTGTTTTACTTGGTCGTAACTCCATCTAATAGGGCGTGTACTACACTTCGACTTGCCCGAATGAGACTGCCTAGTCCAATTTTTATTTCTCATCGTAACTTAATTTACGAGTACAGATCCGTAGGACTATGTCGGTTGCTTTAATTCTGCCTGGGATTATAATTATCATCGTAACGTATTCTATTGCGCAGAGCAACTTCGAGTATAGCCCTCTCAACTGAGTATCATACTCATTAAAATTGCAATAAGCCATTTAAGTGGTACCGGTAAAGATCAAACAGTTTGCTTGTGTATTATGAAATTGAAAGGTGCACACGATCCCGATCTAACGGATCAATTAAATAAGCATTAACTAGATGTAAATAAATCTATTATTACTATTACTACTACTATTAACATTTTTCTTGAGTATTTTTGAAACTCAACTCTACTTGCAATAAAGTCGGTAGTCATGATAATCACTTCATCTGTACCGGAATGAACGCAAGCACGGAAGCTTCATACCAGCGTCTCACAACGCAAGCACACAAGTGCGGGGTTCACTTACAGTAGCATACAGCGAAAATAAGGCGATATTTAGTACTACTTACTAGTGCAGTTAACGTGCTTGAGCCATGCTGTAGTTATATTAGTAGTATAGTCGTAGCATGAATGGGTCGACTCGAAGAACCTACCGGTGGAAGAACCACACTCTCACAGAATACCAGCATAAAATAGCAGCTTAAAGGCTACTGTGTTTCGTGAGAGTAGTAAACCGGAGATACTTTTCATTGGAAACGGGGCATTCCATATTAGTCCTCATGAGTGACAATGCATCTGAATTTCGATTCGTCGTCGAGGATAGATGTAGATGTCTATAGGCCACGGCAACCACTTACCATCTGGTGGACGGTGTGCTTGTTTGTCACCCCTATCTTATAAAAAAAAATCGCTTTCTTGTTTGTCTATCTGCCTGTCTGTATATCTGTCTGCCGTTCAGAGTGGAGTCTTGCCACTCAAACGAGCACTTCCCGATTAGCTAGAGACCGGAATTTTTTGACGTAGTTCAGAATCGTATGACCAACGTAGGTATAAAACAACTAGTATAATAATTTTTTTGGCACAAAATCAAAAAAAATATATCACTATGTCATTACTAGTAGAAACTTGACGGACGTATAAGGTTGGTATTTTGTTTATTGTAGAAAATAAGTGTGGCAAACAAGCATACAATCTACCTGATAATAATTGGATGCTGTGATCCACAATTTATATGCAGATGCGTTGTCATGCCTAGTTTGGTACTTTATTTGAATCATTAAGTACAGTGCTGAGAGATTCAAGTACCTAATCACCTAGGTTCGCCAGCCAAAAGTTCAGAGTCGTTGGTTAAAATATTACTAGTTGGTTATATTAATAGTCGGTTATATTAGCCTCCGATAGATAGCGGTATAACTGAAAGTCGTTAAACATCCAAACAGGCAAGAGGAAGTGGTGTCAATCGTTGATCCGCTTATCAAATTTAACGATAAAAAATTTTTACATGGTAGAGCCACGACCGGAGAAGGACTACGCTCTCACAGAATACCAGCGTAAAATAGTACAGTAATGCTGCTGTGTTCCGGATGGTAATCTTTTTGCTGGAAACGAGGTGTTCCATATAAGTCCTCGGAGGTGCACAACGTTTGAATTTTGTTTCTTAATTGAAGATAAATCCACTTACCATCAGGTACAGGGACTGTGTGCCCGTTTCCTACCCTTATTCTAATGAAAAAAAAATTCTCCCTACAACGGGGGTGACCCATGTCCAGTAGTTAAGTTTACGAACTAATAAAGAAGAAAAATGGTTTAAAAATATCTAGCCGTAGGAAAAGGGCACTTCCAGTTCTAAGAGGGTAATGAAGCAGAGTCCACTAAGCAGTTGGCTGCGATGTTACAGGGTCGCGGATTTGAATCACCGAACAAGTGTTTGTATGGGCTGTAGTGCAATTATACACATAATTGTTTCGTGTGTGGATGTTTATCTATGTGCAATTTATGAACGTAAAACGCTTTATGGTGACGGAGAATGTCCCAATACGGTTGTAAAGTTATTTAAAAAAAATAAACTACTTTGTTTTTAGCGAGCCGTCTAACTGACGCAGTCGTTGTCATAATTTTATATTCTACGACTTTCTCTATTTTCCTCACCAGCCCGTATGAATCCACCGATAAATATATTCTTCCTGGATGTAGGAATGATTTGCCTTAATAACCACGCGTGATAAGCGGATCAGAGATCGCTGTTACCAAATATCTCACGTAATGCTGCCCCTCGTAGTCAGTCAGTACTTTACGTATGACGTAGACTATATTGAATACGTATATTGCCACATATCAGAAGCCATGAGGTATATTTGAAACTTTTGCCACCAAAGTCGCAAAGCCACCTCTTATAACCAGCCATACCAGTTGATTCACCAAAAATAAATACGTAACGGATTGAAGTATCAGCTCTATATATTTCTTGCGACTAGATTTAGTTAAAGTCAAAGGGCAGTCCAAAACTAATATTTTAATGTGGTCAAAGGAGAAACAGTCATGATATAGGTCCACGCGGCCCGGACAAATCGTGCGTTATTAATTTATCTCGGACGTCCTTCCGTAAATTATTGAATTTGGTCATTCTAGCTAGAGTTAGTTTTTATGCTTCATTACGTAATGTATTGATATTATATCATCAGGCGATAATATTTTTTATTTGTTTAACATTCGAATATTAAATGAACTGTCTTGATTATAGCGCGCGGAATCTTGCACTTAAATTAAAAAAAAGAAGGTTAAGAAGTGAAATTTTTTTTCGATGAAATTAAATAAAATTTCGCTCATTGTTATTATTTTTCTTTTAAATCTATAACCATCTCGAAATGAGGTTCCTTTGACCGGAGAAGAAAAGACGTAAGAAACTCCGCTATTATACCCTTATTAGTCGTTCTTTTGACGACAAACATTATAAAACTAGGTAGTCAATAAAAAACAGGTAGTCAAAATTCATATACACAGATGTATATAGGCGGACTTAATGCCTGAGGCATTATCTACCAGTCTACCTTAGAGTAGTGCAGAGATAAAAGAGGTAGGTGTAATAAGAAGTATGTACAATATATATAAACCCATACATATATAAGCGTATAAATATATACATATATAAACATTTATCTCGATCTACAACAAAAGCATTTTCTATGCTTACCTGTAAAAGCACTAGTCGTTAGAAATTGGACACAATAAGTGCATAGCAAGCCCGAGATCAGCTCCCACAAGCTCATTTTCACAAGTACGACACTTCCGGCAGCCAAAGCTCTATTCCACCGTATTAACAGGATGTGGGCGACAAATATAATAAAAAATATATAAACGAATAAAATAGGTAGAGCCATTTACGGGTTAACCCCATAACGTGGGTAGAGAAAAACTAAAACGTTTATATTAATAAAACGTTATGACATCGCTCGAAGTGCTATGAACACAGCTCTCAAAGTAACGGAACGAGTCGAAGCCGAACGATAAATCACAAACTATTCTAACCCTTTGCCAATGGCGATCCGTTACTCGTTGAGAATTAATTTCGTACAGATAACACACTTTGCCGGCGGGACGTGAAATTTAATTTAAATGATCACATCCGCAGTTTAGGGTTAAATCATATTAAGAGATTTTGTTGTTTTAACTTAAGTGTGTACAAGAATAAAATTTGTAAAAGTAAAGTTTTTTTATACAAGGGTGAAAAACGGGCACACGATCCACCTGATAGTAAGTGGGTTCTCACACGGTCCACCTGATACTAGAAATTTTGTGTCTATTTCAGCAAACTGTTTCTGTTCTTAATAACAGCAGCGCTGATTTTCAAATAGAGCCAATATTGAATCAATGAGCCGTGGCAGTTCAAGCGTTAAGGTTAATTTCACAGTACGCGAGCAACACGGGTTCGAGCCTTGCCAGCACTAATGAAATTGTTAATTGAAATTTAAGTGTTTTTTTATTTACCAGGTGCTCGGCGGTGAATGAAAACATCGTGGGAAAACCAGCATGTCTGAGAAATAAGAAAAAATATTTCGCAGATATGTGAAGTTCGTCAAGATGCATTGGAGCGGCGTGGCAGACATTTCCTTACCCTAAAACCCTTGCCCAGATGAAAAGACGCCTGTGCCCAGCAGTGGGACGTATATAGGCTTAAACGTTAACTTTAAGGGGAAATAGTAAAAGTACTACCTCAAATGGCTTAGTAAGATCCTCCGTTATGCCGAAAATATTATAAATAAAGTATAATATAAGTAAAGTTGAAGATTAACATTAAGTACTATGTTAGACGAAAACATGATTCCGTAAAATTTTATCGATAGAAAAAAAATCCAGTTACCTCCAAAATGAACAATAAACCGTTGGTATTCATAAAATACTTTAAATTAGATCATGAAATTTTGCATACTAACTAAACTAATTATAAAACAGGGCTTATGTTTTATTTTTATAAATTACCATTGTTTTCACTATAAAAATAAATTATCTATACTATCGGCGTCTTGAAGTTTGTTTCCCGCCGCCCGATTAGTCTTGCTTCAGCTTTCGAACGGGAAAGCTGTGTCGCTTACGATCAGAATACACATTACGCAACAGGACGACGTAAAATTAAAATGGG
>DWHP01005977.1:0-11639 GCA_018247895.1 Parnassius honrathi | reverse complement strand
TTTATTCGTTGTATATGTGTGGTGTACAATAAAGTATATACTACTACTACTACATATTACCCTCTCCAATATCTTGAAGAGTATTGGTAAAATGCTGATTGGTCTAAGGTTATTAATTTCCTGTAAATTTGGACTCTTAGGAATGGGTTTAATGTTGGCTAGTTGGTTGGAACCATGGAGGTTTTGAAAAATTAGTATGAATAATAATAATAATTAAAAAAAAACGCACTATATCTATATTAATTAAATCATGTCCACCGGTTTTTGTTCCAATTGTTGTATTTATTTTATAAACTTCAGATTCCGTTGTGGTTGTAATATTAAATTCAATGTTGTATATTCGGTTGCTATTGAAATAATTAAAAGTACTTTTATTTCTGTCATTATCTCCTGGCACTTCTATAAATAAATATTAATAATATCGGGGTTAACGAGATGTGATGGTACGCGTATTTGGCATGATTGATTTGCTTCAGATGGCTCCACATAGTTTTTGGATTACCCTTATTTTTGTCAATAAAAAACGTAAAATAAGCTGACTTTTCTCTATCAATTGCACTGTTTACTTAGTTTATAAGACTTTTATAACAGTCGAAGTGCGAATCTTTTCTTGAAATTCTGGCACGATTATGAGCAGAGTCGCGGAGTGTCATCATAAATTTTCTATTGTCTGTAACCTAAGGTGTTGATTTTCATTTTAACCTAGCTTCAATCAGCTTTAAAGGTGCGTGTTTTTCAAAACTGTCAAGCAACATACCGCTAAACTGTTGAACTTTTTTGTTGATATTATTTTCAATTATAGCGTCATACCAAGAATAATTTTCCAGATGAGCTAAAATTTATTTTGAATAATACGTACTAAAGACCTCGTGCAAATGTACAGCTGTTATTCCTTAGGTTTATTAATTTTAAGTTCGGAAAACACCATGGCATTTCACTCAGTTCAGTGTTATGGTATACGTTAATACTTTCACTCAATTCGGAAAAAGAACCCTACAACGAACGCCTCCCCGGCTATTCCGTGGGCGTGGTTTGTGTTTAAGTACATATCTTGGTACTAATAAAGCTGTCTTCTCTTCGCCTTCTTTCATTGAGAGCGTGAATGTCAGATTTATATTTGTCAAGACCGGTCAATAAATCATCTTTCCTTGTATTTAACAATCTGACATTAAATAGCCCCAATGTTATACTGCGATTTTATTTAACCCCTCAATCCCCAGCTAAAACGATTAAAAACGCAATAAAATACATGTTTCTGTTTATTTATTATGTTATATTACCAGTTTTAGTGTCCATTTTTATAAACAAATGTCTTCAGAAAATATATCAGATGCTCTAAATTACAGATGATGTAATTACGAAAATTATAGATAACCACAATATCAGATACAAAGCAATGTGGGTCGTATATAAGAAATTCTTTGTAAAGCAAATAAAAAAAAGTCTGTGATAAAAATATGTAACTGACACTATTGTAAACAGATTGAAGGTTTGTGTTACAATTCGTTTTTATAATTTTTCATATATTTACACAATTTACAATAAAGTTCTTAGCATTTTTTATATTATTTACTAACACTAACTGAACCAACCACATCTTGACCAAAAACCCTAGCTAAATCTGTTTCCGAATAAATACGATAGCTCTTCTTACCATATTCTTGACGTATATATTTAAGTATATATTTCCATCTCCTGTCTATATATACTGCCATTTATTTCGCTTATATATTTCCCGTGACTTTAGAAAGAGCCGACGGTTAGTAAGACGTTCATTAACGTAAAATTAACGCGGAGATCCAGGAAGATCCACCGCGTCTCACGCGTGCCGCCTGCAACAGTGCATCTCTTTGAGCTCGGCGTGTGAACCTTACTACAATTAGCTGGGGGTTTGACACCGGCTGTCCTTAAACAAGCACCTTTATTGGCCCGGCGCGTTTTACACTTACTATGTCACGGTCCTCAATCTCTACAGTAAATTTCTTAGCGACAGTAAGCGTGACGTGCATTAGGTTTTCATTCTTCAACTCCGGTATACCCGCTATCTCGACATCATTGAATAACATCTCCTATCCACGGTTTTGAAGATCTAGTTTCAGTTGGCTTATTGTTGTTTGCAGATGTTCCATTCAGTTAGATTCTTTGTTGACATTATTTTTTACTTCCAAGGACTCTTTTGGCTCTAAATAATCAATTCGTTCGTTATACTTATTCATAGCAGACGTTAATTCAAATAAAGTGCTATTAAATTGTACCATTTCATTACGGACTGCACGTTATTCACTCCAAAATAACCGCATTTCCTTATCAGGTCTTAGGTCTGAAATCTCAGAAGGAGACATATTTGGTGTATTATCGGTATCTGTTGGTCTGACTGCTTTTACCCTTCATGGGATTTATGTGATATCGTGCTCGCGCGTAGCGGCGTATTAGTATTATCAGTCTTTAGCTGCTTACTGCGTCATTCTATGCGTTTCCAGGAACGTTTGTTCTCCTGATCTATTAAATGAAAACGTTTGTTCGATACATTAGCAGAAAGTACATCATATTGTAACCTACATATTGAACATCCCAGAAACTTTCCTTGGGGCAAGTTGTTAAAATTAAAGGGGTGTCATCAGCAAATACTTAACACTTTTTGTAATTGATGTCTACTAGATAAGGTAAGTCATTTATAAAGATTAAGAACAGGAATGGGAACTGAGAAACGCCCATTACTACTACTACCGATCCGGACAAACCCTTACCTATGATAACGACATTTTGAGTTATGTTACTTAAATACGCTAGTATATGTATATAAATCAATGCTTAAATATGAAATAATAAGTCTAAGCGCAATATTTTCGTTTTTTACCCTTGTAATGTTGTAGTCACCTGATTAATATCTCAGATCATAAAAATACCTAAGGAATTTTGTGAATTCTTCCAGATATTGAAAATATATTTAATAAGCTCAATATCGGCGTCATTCGTCGTGCGACCCCTTGTAAAATCAAATTGATTTTTATGAAGTAATTATATATAAACCTATTTGCATGAAGAATTTTGAGAAATAAAATATATTTATGTAATTTATTTGCATTAACAAATTTTGTTCAGAAGTAAAATTGGAGAATGAATACAAATACGTACTTCTTTAGTTATATTATTAAAATAAAAATAACTTTCAGTGTCATGATATGACATTTAAAGCCGTCATCACAAAAATCAACAATATTAAAACTCAGCTAAATCGAAAAATGGTTGATCCAACACCAAAAAACGTGAAATCAGTGAAAAGCCGACTGGACACTATCAATCAAAATGAAGAATCCAGTAACAAAAAAACATCTAATATAAACCCAGTTCAGTCCCATTTTCTAGTTCCCTCGGAGAAGTTGGACAAAGTGACACGGCGTGTGATCGCGCCGTACGCTCAGATAGAGAGGAAGGGCTTGAAAGATGAAGAGGCTAAAGAGGGAACGTACTTGGACATCAGCAGGTTTAACGTATTCCTGGAGGATACTGTGGATCTTGATTCACTACTGTATGAGACTGCAGTGGTTCTTAAGACGATCACGAATAGTTCAGGTAGGCTGATATCATAAAAGTTACTCCTGTCACACCTGTAACGAGCCGGTTAGGTTTTTCCGGCTGCATATTTCTTTTTTTCTTTTGTGCGTACGCGCAATCGTGTGTGCGTCTGCGCGCGTTTTTGTGCGCGTGCGTGTAACTACACTCCAGCTATAACTATAACTACAGATGCTCGTTACATTTTAATTAAAAGTATTCAGTGTTCAAGCTATTTTACAGATATTTTAAAAAAAACATTGCCATCATCTGAAAAGTAACTGACTTCTCTGAATGCCACCCCCTAAAATTTTAGGGCCATACGCCCCTTTCCCTTCCAGACACACCACTGGTTTAATGTTCTCCTATTGCTAAACCCGGGTCAAATCACACCGAGACATGACGCGACGCGAAGCGACGCAGAGCGCACATTTTAAGATAGTGATACAAAATATGACTTTATTTACTACACAAAAAGATACACATTTTATTGAGATAATTGAAAAATACCCCGCGGCGTCGCGTTACGCCGCGCTGCGGCTAGAGATGCGTCGCGGCTTAGCGCGGTACTTCATCGGTAGACGCAGCGTGCAAGTGCGTGCGCTGCCAGCCACTTTACGTTGCGCCTCGCAACGTCGCGATGTGTCTCACGGGGACGCGCTGCGCGATGCGAAACCACTGGCCTCTTCAAGCATCGTCGCGTCGCGTCTCGGTGTGAACTGACCTTAATGCTCACTGAGATGAGATCGGAGGTAGGCTTATGCAGTTTTGAGGATCACTTAGTTCCGTGGGCTTTAACCTGCTTGATAATTACAGGTGTATTTGTTTATATCGTCGACAATTTGAGAAACGAGATACTGTTGATGACGCAAAACACCAAGAACCCTGAGCGCCACGAGGTTAACATACCCATCGGTTTGTGCACAACTTTGTTTCACGATATTTATGTTTGATATATTGAGATTCAAGTCCACTTCAGTGGCTTGGATAGCCTGGTGATCATCATGAAAATTGTCGTCATCATTGCAGTCAATCACAAGTTCACTGCTGAAAATAGGCCTTCCTCAAGGATTCTTCAAAATTTCATCTTCAATTCGAGGAAAGGATGTCACTCAAGCGTTGCAACCATAATAAACATCTCCACATAAGCAACGGTACACAAAAGTCGAGAACTGCAATGTATTATTACTATAGCACGAATGGTACGACTCGATCAATGAAGCACAAATTACAAAGTAATAATGAAGTACCATTGCCGTTATTTTCCAGAGTAAAATAGCAGCATAATACTGCTGTTTCGTATGATAACGAGATCAGAGACCCTTTTCAACCACCTAAAAATGAGGAGTTACTAAATTCGACCATATTTTTTTAATGTGTGTTACCTCAGAACTTTTTGCTGAGTTAACCGATTTCGATGATTCTTTTTTTATTTCAAAGTTAGTACTTCTAATCTCATATAAATTTGATCAAGATCTCACCAATAATTTTTATGTTATCCTTAATAATGAGTATTTAACTGATGATGTTCTCATTTTACTTATATTGAAGTCGGTTGTACAATTTTTTTATTTTACCATTTGTTACTGGTGAAAATGCATATTGATTAGAGATGGGCCGAATATTCGTTTTATATTCGGTATTCGGCATATTCCGCAGCTTTACCGAATATTCGTATTCAGCCGAATATTCGGCTAAATTGCCGAATATTCGTTTTCATAGTGTCCAATGTTCAATACATTCAGTTCAGTTCATTCAGTACAATGTACGAATTAAGTAATGCGATGTCTTTTACTGTTGAAAGTATATTTTATTCATGGGTTAAATCTACTTACTCTAGAGTGTCTCAAATGCATAAATCTATATATTTATGTTTTTGGGGCACTGTAGATTTATTTCCGATTATGACAAATAGAAACTTGATAAAATGTTTTTGGAATCAAACAAAGAAAAATTATACTACATTTGTACATTTTCTTTACTTTGGTCGTCAGTTTCTCTAAAATATGTCCAAATAGTAAATCTCCTGCCGCTCATTTTTATCATATGATTATCAATTTTCACAAAGAATAAAACAACGAAATATATTTTTTATCACAAGGATAGTCAAAACATAAGCATGTGCCGGCAATTTGCTCAGTACTAGTAGTACTGATGCAATAACTGTCAGATGTGGCGAGGATCGAGAGGCAGTGTCCGGTGCTAGTCCCGCGCGCATTACGGAACAAATTCCGACATAAATTGGTTGGGACCCGAGATTATCCTGCCGAATAATGTTCGGACGAATATTCGGTTCGGTAAAAGCTTTACCGAACATTCGGCCGAATATTCATATTCGGTGAAATCCATATTCGGCCCATCCCTAATATTGATGCTTAATAGAGGATCAATTTAGATGTCTATGATCTATAGCTTCCACCATCTGGTGAATTGTCACCCATATTTGTATCAAACCTAATTGTATAAAAAAAGATAAGAACCCATTTTCATAAAACAAAAGTAAGACGGTATCGGGTTTGCGTTCACTAACTCGTCGGCCTAAAGTAAGTCGAATATGGCCCTACCAAGAAATGTATGCCACTTGGCGCATTTTTGAGAAATTTTATGGGACTGTTGACTTGGACTGTTCAGAGAAGATTCTTTTAACTGACATAGATAAAGTCTAAGTATGTAATATACACTTATTTTGCGCGGTTTAGTAAATCTAAGTAGTAAACCGATTTTTCACATGGTTCAACTGTTTAAAAAACCGTACAAAATTAATTTTGACGAGTTTAAGTGATATACATATGGTTTATGTGGTATCTTTAAATAGAATAAGGGTGACAAATGAGCACACAATCCAACTGATGGTAAGTGGATACTGTGGCCCGTAGACATCTACATTTATCTGCGAGTAAGAATCAAAATTCAGATGCCTAGTCACCCCTGAGGACTAAGATGGAATGCCTCGTTTCCAGTAAAAAGGGGTCTCGGGATCTCTACACTCACCGTACGAAACACAACAGTATAAAGCTGCTATTTTACGCTGGTAATCTGTGAGAGCGTGATCCTTTCCCTATTGAGAAGACCCATTCGTGCTACAACCATAATATAGCTGCAGCGTGGCTCTACCACGTATAAAATGGTAGGACTCTTTTCTGCTAAGGAGTCTGCCTGGGTAGGTAATTATCCCCCTTACTTTATTTCTGCTGCCGAATAGCACTGCCTGCATTGGAAAGGTATGGATGGCCAATATTAGTACGTTGTGAGGTATTCCATCTTAGTCCTCAGTGGTGACAACGCTTCTGTATCTGTAGCGTTCTTTGTTTCAAGTTGACTGCTGGTTTCCATGGACTGCTGTAGCCTCTTACCATCAGGTGGAATGTAAGTTAACTTTTCACTTCAATTTTATTAAAAAAGACAATTCTTTTACACGTTCAAGTAAATAAATTTGTTAAGAATACAACTAAATAAGCGGTGGGTCGTTGTCGAATTTTCGACAGACGAAACGCAACCGTTTTCCCGACGACGAAAACGGTTGCAGAAAACGGTCGTCGTTGCAACTGGTTTGAAGAACGCTTAAAGGACGAAAATTGTCCAACATGGAATAGAATCGCGTTTTCGTTGAGTGAAATGGTTGCTATTTCTTACAACTTTCAACGATTTGAAATGTATGAATTGGTTTACTAAATAACTCGTTTTATTGATTGACTTTACTTAACGGTGAAATGAACTTCCCTTCATACTTTCCCAGGCTTAAGACTGGCTGAGGCAGACTTAGCATTATCGTTAACATTAGCGACTATATTTCATCGACAAAAAGTTCACTTTTTATTGTAAAAACTGCTTAGTGTCTATCTATTTTTGTATACGAACGCAAAACCAAAGACTACGGTATTACGCGGAACTTTAAGCACGACGACGCGACGAGTGAGATAGATAGTTGAATCATTGCGTTCTCGACTGTATTTTCATAGGCGTAAAATTAAAAATCGCACCGAGTAATTTGAAGACTGGTACGTGCAACGAAGAACGTTTAAACCCAGGACATAAAACGGTTTCATAGTCGCAGAACACAAAACGGTCTTTGTAAACAGTTCGTCAACGCAACGCCCACCCCTGCTAGATAGTGAGATGAGACTAGAGTAATTTTTTGTAAAGGTTTTGTGTACTTATACTGTAATTGAAAATTTCATCATTAACCTTTATACAGAAGAAGGAAAAGTAGCAGCGGCACACGTAGCAGCAACAAAGCAGTACCTTCTTCTAGAAGATGTGCAGACGGATCGGCGATTCGCAGAGGGGCTTAAGTGGGTGGACGCTAAGGTGGCACTCTGCATGCCCGTGGTGAAACCCGACGGGGACTGCTATGCGGTCCTGGAGCTGTACAGGACTTATAGTGAACCTTATGATGATGTGTGTTGGAGTAGTTCCTCATCCTCGTATATTCCCCCCTGCCTAAGCACATTCGGGTCTAGGGGAAATTTGAATATATTGTATAAGTATTATTTACTATCTGCTTTTTAATTTTTAACTCCCGACATATGGTATGTATATATGTTTATTGCCTGCCTCGTGGTTGCTGATCTTGAGGTCCCGGGTTCCTGTCAAATAATTCTCAGCATAACCCGGAGTCAGGAAGATGATGTTGCCTTCAACTCCGTGCCTCGGAAAGCACTTAAAGCCGTTAGTTCTGCGCCTGATCTCCTTGCGGTAGTGTTGGCTTGACGTTCTATCTATGAGTGTGAAGGAATAGAGGGTGCACCTGTGCTGGCGCATACACTTCTTCAGTCTCCGCTGATACCGGCCGCCGTGACCGAAATTTGGTCTGGAGGACATTGTTATTATTATATATGTTTACAGTACTTGGCACTCACGGACTCAGAAGGTGGGGGGGGACGTGTTTGACGTCCTGATGTCATTATTCTCTATTAAAACTAGGATGCATAAAACAATGGATAGCTGATTTTATTTATCAAAATGCCGTCTTCTAAAATATGCCGACCTATGACCCTCCTACGCCACTTACACATACACGTATGCACATAGGTAAACCTTGAAAACGTCCGAGCGGATTCTACTCTCTGATGATTTTCTGACAAACTTAACATCATGACGAAAATGCCCGAATAACGCATCGGAAGCTTTACTTTCACAGGATAAATTGCAAACCACAAATGTACGAGCTAACATAGCCAATTGATCATTCTAATCTTGCCGATGTAACACTCGTGGAGGTAATTTGCACTGTTGCAGCACGAAATCAATTCGATTGGGGAATAACTACACTCTCACAGAATGCCAATGCAAAATAGAAGCATTATGCTGCTGTATCTCATATTGAGAGTAAGGGAACCAGTAAAAAATCGCTTTCCGATCTCCCCTTTTTTACTAGTCACAAGCTATCACATTTTTCGAGGGTTAGCAAATTAGCAAATAAACAGTTGGTGTTTTTGTACACGTTATAAATCGTAAAAAACAAATGTCATTTATCAGTAAAATATTTGTATTCCTTTCTTTATAGAATGGAGTGACTAAGGAGCACACAGTTCACCTGATGGTAAGTGAACGCTGTGACCCATTGACATATTTCGTTTTAAATGTTGATATACCACGTGTCGGCGGTGAAAAAACGTCGTGAGGAAATCCGCATATCTGAGAAATGAAAAAATATTTCGAAGACATGTGAAGTATGCCAATACGGGGCCAGGAGTGGAACGTATATAGGTTGTAACTTTACCAGCTCGTAGAAGTTCACCGCTAGACATTGACCACTGCCGTTCTAGCGGGGACTAACTTAATTACCACGCTTGGCATGGAGATCAGCGATGGTAGTACCAGATGTCTTGCACCTTTAACGCTGTGTATATATATACTTTAAGTTAATATCAATATCGTACGAAGAGCGTCGCTGCCGGACCTGCTGCGTTATAAACTAGCTTGGTTTACTTGCAGCTGCTTACCCCAACTTCTCAAAACTGCTATCGACCGGCTATATGCCGGTGTAAGTGTATCCCCTACCCCATATTGTCTCGTAAATGTCGTAAGAGGCGACAGAGGGGAACAAATCAGATGGCCAGCAGCGTCTTCATAATAACAACTAAAAAATAAAATGGTACTGTTGCCAACACACCAACCAAGCGTGGTAACTACAGCAAATATCCATTACCCATATGAGGCAATTTATGGAGTTCTATGTTCGGCGGTGGACTTTTGATAGGCTGTTACCACATGAGTAGATAAACGAAACTGACAAAGCTTCCTAAGAACTTGCAAAACTACTAAACTATTTAGTTAGGGTTGTCACAACAGGTAAAGGCAAATTAAACAAAATATTTGATAATTAGTTTTATTATTCAGTAAGATAGAATGTTTTACAAATTACTTACCTTCTCTAATAATTTTCTTTTTATAATTTTTGTTTTTTAATAATTTGTTTCTTTTAATGGTGTGGTAAATTCTGAATCAAATATAAAGTTTACTATGGGTGTTGAGGAGTTTCCTCGTGAGGAGACTGTCCGTTCTGCAGCAGCAGTTTATGGTGAAGATCATGTTTAGCAAACAAAATTAAATTTAAATACAAAATTTCAAGTCCGTGCTACTAACCGTTAAGGAGTTCCCTCGGTATGCAAAATTTCAACTCAATCAGACATCGGAAAGTGGTTCAAATCTTACTTGCAATATGTGAACTTAGCACACGTACCTACTACTTATCAACCCACCCACATACCTACAAATGTTTAGTTAAAGTTTGTAGTAACAACAAAAATGTAAAAACACACCGTGTAGTACCCTCTTCTAATAAAAAAAATCATACAATAAAGTAAAGGCACTTGCTTGAAAAAGTAATAATCAAATATTTACTTTTTTTATAGGATACAGTGACAAACTAGCACACAGTCCACCTGATTGTAAGTGGTTGTTGCGGCCCATAGACATCTACATGTATCCTCAATTACAAAACAAAATGCAGACGCGTTGTCACCCGTGAGGACTAAGATGGAATGCCTCGTTTCCAGTAAAAAGGGTCTCCGGTTCTCTACACTCACCATACGAAATACAGCAGCACTATTTCACGTTGGTTGGCTGGCTGGTACCCATCGTACTCCTTGCCATAGCTAAAGTATGATAATTTTTAATTTTTTCTAGTATTATTCATACTCACTGTACAACAAACAACAATTATTAATAATACCACGATTTTACATGAAAATATTAAAACTTGCAAGTAACAAAACAAATAATGTGCGTCGCACTGACCTTAAGATTGTCCACTGGTTGTGTCAGCGTAACAGATTTTTTCCAGTCTTGCCGCGTACGCGATAAGCGGCCAGTGGACACATGCCCCGCGTGCATGTAGTAGTGCAACCGATTTGCGCGGTTTTGTGAAGCTTTATCTCTGTTCCGTTTATCTACTTATGTGCTGTTACGGTAACAGTTAACGATATGCTTATACCGCCATCTATCTGAAATTTGCTATTATCAAAATCCAACGTTATCATACCTATGTGACGAAATGAAATAATTGATTTTTTTGACTGATCGGTAGAAGAAAAAGAAATATAATGAAACACTGGTTTATTTCATACACCTTAGTATTTTGTAATATGTATTTTCTTACTATTATAAACCATAAAGTTCTTTCTTTCCATTTAGAATGTGATCTGCACAGCAGTGACTATATCCTGCTGGGCCGGAGCAGCAGTACATCAAGCACAGGCTCGTATCACTTTGCAGAGGACCGCGCACCTCAACATGGAGCTGCGCGCCTTGCTTCAGAAGTACTTCTGCGACCTGGCTTCCGTCGATACTATGCTAACAGATATGCTGGTGCGATTTAACAGTGCACTTTGGAATAATGAGGGTTTCACATGTTTATTTTGAAGAGCATTGAGAGTTTTGGGATTTAAAAAGCAATACCTATAAAATATTTAATTCCTTTATGAATACTTTAATCATCATCATTAACAGCCCTTCACAAGTCCACTGCTGAACATAGGCCTCCCCCAAGGTATTCACAAAGCACGATCCTGAGCCACCTGTATCCATCGACTTCCTGCATGTCTTACCAGGTCGTCACTCCATCTAGTGGGGGGTCGCCCTAC
>DWHP01005976.1:0-11640 GCA_018247895.1 Parnassius honrathi | reverse complement strand
TGTGTGTGTGTGTGTGTGTGTGTGTGTGTGTGTGTGTGTGTGTGTGTGTGTGTGTGTGTGTGTGTGTGTGTGTATTATAGTGTTTAGGGTTTAATTCATGATTTTAAGTAGTTCCTCAGTTGTTTCATAGTCTTGACTTAATAATCATAGAGTTACCATCTTTTTGCATTTAAATTTGTGTTTGTATATAGATAGAATGGAATTAATTTTATTATATTATTATAAAATTAAGTTGCAGTAGTTAATCAATGATTGGTAAAGTGACAAGTAAGTTGATTTTATTATTGTTTCGTCTGCCACATGTCGATAATTTTTAAAAATGTTATTAAGTTTGTATAGTGTAAATGCTATTAGGTAGAAGATTAATGTGTGATTGAAAATTTAGATTACTATCAATTATTATACCTAAGTATTTTATTTCATTTACTTTTGGAGCGAAGGACACGAACAGTTAATAAAGTTATTATAATTATGACAGATATGTGCTTTTATATGGAAATTAGGTGAAACAGGTGTGTTAAGTACTTTAAATGTGAATGACATATACTTAGTTTTAGAGACATTTAGCATTAATTTATTATGTGTTAGCCAGTTCATAATTACATTGAAGCCTTTTTGGGCATACAAATATACTTCGTCCCATCTATCACCGCTGAATAAAAGCGCATTATCATCGGCATAAGAAACAAGAGTTCCATTTATCAATTTTAACTGGCACATGCTGTTTATGTAGGTCAAAAACAGGGTAGGGCCTTAAATACTACCTTGTGGTACACCATGAGAAACGGGAAGATCATCACTAATCCAATTTCTTATTTTGACACATTGCGATCAGTTATTGAAATAACTTTCAAAAGATTTCAATTGCGATCCTCTGACTCCCAGCTTGTATAATTTGTGAATTAATAGTGGAATAGAGACCGTGTCAAATGCCCTAGCCAAATCAAGAAATACTGCTATTACTTTTTTTATCGTCCATATGTTTAACAATACAACACAAAAACTCACGAACTGCGACTGACTCAGAGCTGTAATAAAGCAAGTGTCAGCACGCAGAAAACAGCTTCTATACAGCTTTAATGATAAAATAAGATTCAAGTGATACAAAATACTTAAAGTTGTATACAAGACTTTTCGTGTTCTGATTAAGAACCCTAAGGTTACTTAGATCCCATAATACAGACTTTATACATACAACTTGAGCTGTATAATAATTCGTAAACCACTCTTTTAAGGATACAACCTCTTTTCTACGCTCTTATACGTTTCTAAAAGAACTACGAACTACTAAGTTCTATGTAAGCTGGTATATTGATATTCATAACGCTTGTGTGCTGCTCGGGAAGTGGACTTTCATTTCCGTCACCCTCATAGTCCAACGGGACGGTAAACCGACACTACCGGAGAGAGATCAGGCGCAGGATGAACGACTTTACTACCCAAGCTGTACGTGCTTTTCGAGGCACGGAGGTGAAAACATCGCCTAGTTCCTGACTCCAAAAGCCCGGAGTATTCTGAGATACTGAGAGTTCCTTAACAGAAAAACCCGATAACTGATTTCAGTCCTATCCGGTATTCGAAACCAGGACCTTTTGATCAGCAATAGCGTTTACGACCACTAGACCAACGAGATTGTAAAGAATAGTTTCTTTTGTTGAAAATATGTAGTCATGAAGAGTTGACTTCGATCATCATAAAGCTTTAATGAAACAAACCCGAATAAGATATTTACTTGTGTTGTTTTATTTACGTTTTTCTTAGTGTAATAAAAGATAGGTATAACGAAGAAAGAAACTAAATTACCTAAAAACCAAACTCATAAAAATAATTATAGCTTAGTGACGAGGAAATAGAAATGGATATGCTGATATAAATGTATTAAAGCAAATAATGTGAAGTTTACCATTTAGTGACGATGTAAAAATATCCACTACCCCATATGTCACCAAGTGGGTGTCGTAAGAGGCGACGGAGGGAAACAAATCAGGACATGGGCAGCAGCATCTTCCTAATAACGACTAAAACTAAAAAACTGCGGTTGCCCACCCGTTTGCCAAGCGTGGCAACTATGGCAAATATCCCCCCTATGAAGCCTATGAACCTATAGAGGGGGGGGGTCTATGTTCAACAGTAGAATTTAATAGGCTGTAGCGGTAATGGATACTTTCAAATAGAGCATGGAAGAAATGCTAAAGTGAAGACCTAGGTTATACCCACAGAAGTGTTTGCCACAAAAAATGTCTTAGGAGGACTGTATCCGTAAGGTCTCAGATCAGAATAAATGGTCTAAAGTAAGTATTAGCTGAAGAGAGCATACTATGCGTGTAAGGAGTTTAATTTTAATAAACGCTCTCTTCGTTAAAATGCGATGAATACATATTGACCTTCCACTTCTATAAACACACACATTAATAATGTCTTCAAGTTCAAGAGAATGATACGTAATTCAAATCTATTTCTGTATACGCACTCATTCACTGTGTGAATATTTAGTTGTGACGTATAAAAACAATGCATTGTACACCTACTGCTAAAAATATGATGTGGAAAAATAAATTTAAGCTTCGTTTCATCTTTGCGAATTGAATTAAATTGAGTAAGACAATAAATAATTCTAGAAAGAAAGCTACACGATCTGCATGTATAAGGATTATTCTTATGTGTTTTTCACGTATGGTTCGATGTGGTGTCCGCTGCTTAAGTACATAAATAATGTAGTCTTTTATTTGAAAGTTTAATGATGAATTTACATAAAACAAAGTTCTAAAGACCAGAATCGAGAACGGCCACTTGTGCAGTATATAATGCACTGAGTGCGTGCAAGCACAAATGCGCTCTCCATTTTCTCACTCTCCTAGTCCGATGCGACGGCAATCCGATATGACCGGAGAGAGATCAGGTGCAAGACCAACAGCTTTACGTGCTCTTCGAGGCACGGGGGTGGAACACCATCAATTTCCCGACTCCGGAAATCTCTTTGCTGAAAATTTCTTGATAGATAAACCCAATGTTTGATTTTAATCCGACCCAGGATTCGAACTCAAGACTACATAATCAGCAGCTGCGCTTGCTGCCACTAGACAAATGAGGCAGTCAAAAGATTTTATATATTTAAAATGGTGGAAGTTAGTACATTGTCTTTAGTCAAGAAATTTTAGTTCCACCCTCGGTATATGAGCCACTGAAATAATTATGTTGTTAGAAAATATTGTGAGTAAATCTAATACATCTGATAGGTAAATACATATATATTTTTTGAGTGAAGTATATTTTTCAACTTGCCAGGAATAGTATATTCGGCCACAGACCGAATACCGAATATTTTGCGGCTTTCCTGGCCGAATAGCCGAATATTAGGCAAAAGAGTTTTGCCGGGAAGGAAGTACTGTTTATTCTGAGCGTTTATTCTCTGAAGGTGGGATTGTCTACGAGAAGAAAAGGATTAAGCTACTGTCTGAAAATGCAGAATAATTAGTCTTCTGCACCATAATCTTCCACTTTAATTAATGTAATATAAGCGCATAGACATTACTTATTAGATAGATTTATTTTTAGTTTTATAATACAGAGGTTGATTTGTACCTATAACTACTTTAATGATTACAATAAATATACATTACTGTAAAAAAAAATATTTTCATTTTACCAATCATCTGGCTACAACAAAACATCTTATTTAAGTATCTGATATTCTGCCTAATAGTACCAAATTATTCGGTATTCGACCGAATAAGAAAAAAGTAGCCTAATAATAGCCGAATATTCGTTGCAAGTCTAATATGTATATTTAGAAATAAATTAAGTTTACACCTGCCATAATAGCTTATTACAATACGGGTTGACTCGCTGATAATGTCCGCCGATTGTTAGTTTAGTTGTAAGGTGTTACAATAAAGAAGAAATAAATAAATCTGTGAATTAAAAAATATTTCGTAGATATGTTGGCTAATGTCCATTGTAGCAATGAAGCAGTCCATGTCCGATGCACACGGAATTACTTACTATCGTAAGAAAGGGGGGAGGCATATGCTATATAGTAGCAGATTATATATGTAGTTGCCTTATTATTTAAAACATGATATAATGATATTTTATATTTTGGCGAATACTATGCATTAAATGAAATTAATTAAACAGGTTTTAATTCTATCGGGCGTATTTTAATTTTTAAGAAAACGAGCCATACACTAATGATATTTGAACCTTCAGTATCACTCAAATTTATAGTTAGCTAACTAGTGAAACTTGTCACAGTTGTGTATGTACCTACATGTGTTCCATCATGCATGTGTTACAGAAAACTTTCATTAAGCTGTCTTTAATAATAATAAACTAAAAGTCGTCAAAGAAGATTAGTTACAATTTATTACGAGTGGATCATCTTCGCCGTAGCATCAGATAGTTGTTGAAAAAAATTATATACCAATAGTAATCGAAGTTGTTATGGGTTACCCAATTGCTTGAAATTAATAATACTTAAACCAAAATCCAGCATATCACTGCAAACTCCCCAGAGCTCAAGATAACTACTATAAGCGCGATCTGGAGAGGATCGGACTAACATTATACTCTTAAAACCGGTAGTCAGGTATGTGTAGTGGCAGAATATCCACTACCTCTATATCGTCTTGTAGGTAAAAGGCTTCAGAGGAAATGTGAAGAGGCGGGCGGTAGCGTCTTCCTAATAATGCTGCAGCTATATTATTGTAGCACGAATGGGTCAGCTCGACCGGGGAAGGACCATGCTCTCACAGAATACCAGCGTAAAATAACAGCTTAATACTGCTGTATTTCGTCTGGTGAGCTTAAAGATCCGGAGACCTTTTTTACTGTAAACGAGGCATTCCATCCTAGTCCTCAGGGGTGACAACGCATTTGCGTTTTGATTCTTGATTGAGGATAAATGTAGATATCTATGGGCCACAGCATCCACTTACCATCAGGCGGACTGTGTGCTCATTTGTCACCCCATTCTATAAAAAGGACTGAAATATACTAAAACTGCGGTTGTTAACCCGCCAAAAGTGGCAACTATGGCATTTGGCATAGCAAGAGGGCCTCATGGGGAGAATTTTTCTTCTCCGTATGAGGCATTTTTTGGCGGAGGTCCACGTTCAGCAGTTGACTGTTAACAGGCTGTAACGGTAAGGCAGACTGACCAACTACGACATCAGGACGTTAAACACCTAATTTCTGTGACCATGAATGCCGTGCAGGAGCCGCAATGTTTGAATTTCAAATTAATTTAAAACGTGATAAAGTATGAAAAGTTAATTTTATAAAATTAAGCGTGATATTATTTTTATTTGATGTCAGTAATAACTTCTCTTTTCCGTCATTAAAATCTTATCATAATAATCATCAATCAACGCTCAACTTCTTGACTCGCACTCACGCACACATCTTTCTTCTTTCTTTCTACAGCCCGTAAACGTTCACTGCTTGACGCACATATACGCACGATTTTCCGGCGTAGGTATATGTGAGTGCGTGTGCTCACATCAAGTTGAGTTGGTTTTTGTGTTGCTAGAAATATACGCAGCGCTCTGACTCTTATTCTTCTGCGGATAACCTCGTTACGGATTTTATCCTGTAGAGACAATCTGAGTATAGTTATTTCCATCGCACGCTGTGTGACTTAGAGCTTCCTCTTTCAGCCAGCAGTGAAAGACCACGGTTCAGTTCCCAATGTCATTCGTCTTAAGATTCTAAGAAGTATAAGGAATATAAGGGAAAGATGTCAAATGAAAGATTGAAAATGGCTAATTTTTTCACCGACTATAATAATTATTCATTAAATAAATAATCCTGATAATTCCGATAATCATGTCATTCATGATGGTTATTGTTGCAGCTAATTCAAGGTGCTTTCCCGTTGAGTCACACAGTGTGGGC
Source organism: Parnassius honrathi (assembly GCA_018247895.1). NCBI lineage: Eukaryota > Metazoa > Arthropoda > Insecta > Lepidoptera > Papilionidae > Parnassius > Parnassius honrathi. Next base: position 5,745 of record DWHP01005976.1, on the reverse strand, counting down.
TGAAATTTCTATTTAAATCTTCGTCGGGACGTGACCACCTTGTAGTCTCACGAGCACAGAGCAGCGCGCGCCTGCAACGAACAAATACCAACGCAAAGGTATTGTAATGTTTTTTCTTCATAAATAAAATGTAATTGAAATATTAAAAAAATATTACCCTTAAAGATGTTGTTAATGTGCTATTTACTGTGTACACATATTAATTTTTGTACGTTTATTTATATTATACTTAAATAATATTGCATATATCCTTACTTTAATGCTATGTTAGGTCTATTTATGGTATTGTTATAAGATGGAAGGAAATACTTTTTGTCTTAACCTTAGTGCAGATTAAGATTTGCTATATTTTTAAATTATATTTAACGTAATACTACTTCCAAAAATGATTAAAAATGTGTACATAAAATGTACAGTGACATTTTATAACTTCATTAAATTCATACAACAGTGAAAAACGTAACTATTTATTAACATACGTTTAGTATAGTCACCGTTTAAAAACATATCTTTAAAAAGTGGTATAGTTTTAAATGCATGTATGTGTTTTATTTGTGAAAATATATTATAGCGCATTTCCGAAAATAGGTCGCCTAATTTTATCGTCAACAAATTTTACTAACAGGCTGGGCACAACAACATACTGCTTGGCGTGTCGAAATTTATTATAGGTTGTTGCATCATATCTAAAAATGTTACAGGTGAATAACATGGAATCATTCCAGAATAAATCTAGTATTTAGGTATATTCCATTCCATTCCTATACGAACAAAACATGAAAAGATTTATTATCTTTTCATGTTTAGCAATACTGTTGCACAGAAATATTTTAATATACATTAGAATAACTAGTAGGTATATTTAAATTAATCTGGTTCTTCATCAGAAACTTGACTTAAGTCATGTATTTTAAAGAGCTGATTAAGTGTTATTGGCATTATTTTCATATTTCGCGCCCACCATGTTCTGATCTGAAAAGAGCCAGTGCCAGTGCATTTAAAGAGTGTAATGTGTATAAGTCACTTTAGTTCCCAAAAGCGAATAACCGCAGAAATAGATCTAATCTGCCTGTGCTGGTAGTGCAACTGCAGCACTAGGTATTACTTTTGAATTTGTGTCAGGTGTTCATGGGAAATAGCAGCCAATTAGCCTCAGGTGAAATGTTATTCATTTTGTCACTATAATCTTATAAAAAAGTTTTTTTTGTTTTCTTATTCTACATAAGGGTGACAAACGAGCACATAGTCCACCTAACGGTAAGTGGATGCTGTGACCCATAAACATTTGCATTTTAACTCGATTAAGAATCAAAATGTAGATGCGTTGTCACCACTGAGGACTAAGATGGAATGCCTCGTTTCCAGTAAAAGGGGTCTCCGGTTCTCTATACTCACCATACGAAAAGCAATGTAGCATTGAGCTGCTATTTTACGCTGGTATTTTTTGAGAGCGTGGTCCTACCCCGGTCGAGCCGACCCATTCGTCCTACAACCATAATATAGCTGCAGCGTGACTCTACCACGTAAAGTACTGAGCAATGGACCATTAAACTATATCTATGAATGCCAGCAAATGTTATTAGTACAGAGTAGTAAAAGTCAATATTTATTTGATTTTGAAAACACATTCTGTTTATCTTTCGGTCGATAATTTTAGTGTTGATCACGCTTTGATGTGCGTACGTTCACAGCGTGAATATATCACATAATTTACGATTGTTATTTATTAGCCGACTTCAAAAATGGTATAAGATCTCAATACAACTTGTATTATTGTAAGTTACGCGATGTCTTCGTCAATAGTGCACCGATTATAATTATTCTTTTTTTTAAATATACTATACATTAAAGATGGAAAAATAGGGGATGAAGATTAGTGTCACTGTTTGGACAGTATTCTAGTTGTTAGGCACGTGGAGCTTGTAATATTATTCCTTAGTTCATTTAAGACGGAATTATTTAAAAAAAATATAAATGCCTATATCTACTAAATAAATAAAACTGAAGTGTCTGTATATAATGTCAAAATAACAGCTTTTTACTAAATGCATATGAAAGTTTTATATGGTATTTGTATTAAAATTTTTTTTTAATGTTGTCTGTCTGTTTGTTCGTTCAGATAATCTGTGGTTTCTGATGACGTTAATGCTGTGAGCCTTTTGGCTTTTATAGCTTGATAGGTCTCAGGGCCCGGCAGGATCTCCGAATCAGCTGGACCGATTTCGACGGGACTTTTATTGGCAAGGTAGCTGATGTTATGAGGAGTGGCAAACTACGTTTATTTTAGAAAAATAATTGGAGTACCACACAAAAACAAATTAAAACACATGAAATTCAACCTTAGTAAATACGTGGACCATAGTCTACAATATTATTGTACGATTATTGATATGAATCACTTTAGAAACAAATTTTTAATTTATGTTAGTAAAATGCCTCCATGATTCAATAGATAGCACTAGTGCAAGGGTAACGTTTATTATGTATAAAGAATAAGGATAAGTACCTATATCATGTAAATGTATTGCCTAATTAGTGTAACTTATTTTTTATTTTCAGATGTCGATAGTCCCTATGATGTTCCGCGACTGGTGGGATGACTGGGATCGCCCCTCCCGGCTGCTTGATCAGCACTTTGGCGTCGGCCTCCGAAAAGATGACTTACTATCATCAATCTCTTCCTTCCCTTCAAGCTCTATCTTCAGAAACTCCTACTTCAGACCATGGAGGACAAGCCTTGCCAGACAAGAGTCTGCTTCCACTATTAATATGACAAAGGAGAAATTTGAAGTAAGAATTGTTCCATTCATATCGTTATCATTTAGTAAGTGTAGTAATTCTGCGTAGTCCCTATGTATACACCGATATTATGTATAGTAGGGGTACTGATATGTTTATTTGTACAAATCCAGTAGTAGATGGTGGATGTAAACGAGAGTCTGTAAACCTTTCTCGTCCAGTAGTCCAAATAGTTTTGAATGTCGGTAAAAGGAAATACCTAATAATAATACCGTCCTGTAACTATAAATTACAATAGGTACTAGCTTTTCGCCCTGCGATGTTACTCGCGCCCATATTACCGTCGAGATATGACCCACGCTTATTATCGCATCGCGTACTACGGAGTGCTCAAGCTACTGCGTGGAAACTTCTTCATATTTTGAAATAATAATGATTGTCGGTTTTAAGCTCCAGTAAGACCTTTCGAATAATGGAAACTGCTCCAAAAATCTTTCTCTTTGTACTCTAGTACATTCATCTTTCTTCTTCAGTAAATCAGTTTTAACAAAGCTGTACAATTGTAAGACTCCTTGTATACATTGAAAATATATTCGCCGCGCTATATCCCTTTTTTCTCCAAAAATCTACCCAGAGCTTATCACTTAAAACTCTACCTATTTCGCATAATCTTTTTTTATGTCAAAATCTTGTGATTTTATTTCATTTTTAAATTTAGTTGTAAAATTAATACCTACCTCTTAGCCACTATTCGTGAAGAATTCTTTGCGTCTAAGGTTGTTTGGAAGAAATAGTTTCCAAAGCGATAAGACTGCTTGTTGTACTACATTTTGACATTTTGTTTTTGTTTCAAAGAATAAAATAGGTGTTGATTGATTAACTGAAAACCGCATTGAAATAGTTTACAAGTTTTAATAGCTTTTATATACTATTTTATATAAAGGGATAGGGATGGAGTATCTAAAAATCTTTAAACATAGTTTCTTAGTTTATAATCGAAAGGTATAGTGTTATCAAAAATGGTATTAAAAAGGCAGAATTTGGAACAATCTTTCATCCTTTACTTATCCACCAGCCCCCTTATTATTAGGACTAAATACAGGTTTTAACTTATTTTACTTAAAATTTTCTTATACCATTTTTATACAAGATTTTATCCTCTTGGAGTGAAATTTCCAAAAATCTTGATATAAGTACTTCTTAATTTTAAACCAAAAGCCCAAATACCAATTTTATAAGTGATAGCTACCAAGCTATTTATAATTTGTTTCGTGCAGTTAATTGTGTAACATAATACATATATAAGACTGTAAGCTCTTCTTTAAAAAAAGGTCCTAGGGTATCTTGCCGGTTCTTAGCAGAACAGCGATATTTTCGGAACCGGATAAATTAAACATGAAATGAATTTCAATAGGTATTTTTTATTATCTATATTGAATATTAAAGTTTCTATTTCCACTTATCTCGAGCCACTTTTTAAGAGGTAAATAGAAGCAGATTTTCAAACGTTCAAAAATATGGGCTGTCTATAATTATCATAATTTAGAATTAAGGCTATCTGCCACTCTAGAATGTCTCAACAGTTTTGCACGTTAAAAAATCGTTTTTCATAGCGAATTATTAGTTTTATGGTTAGATTTATAAAAGCAACAGCTGAAGTATGTCTTACAGTTGCGCACTAGCGACTTTTTAACAGGGTTTCTTTTTTATATATATTACAGTTAGAGCATTACATAAGAATTCCAATTTAAACTAACTAATGAAATCGTTTACGTTCATTTAAAAATCCACATAATATGTACATGTTATAAAAGTTTTTTATTAATGAAGTCTTATCTTCTTTCAGGTTATCCTAGACGTTCAACAGTTCGCTCCAGAAGAGATCACAGTAAAAGCTACCAACAACTGTGTTGTGGTCGAAGGGAAACACGAGGAGAAGCAAGATGAGCACGGTTTCATATCTCGTCAGTTTACTCGTCGGTACATCCTTCCCTCAGGCTACGACACCGCTGACCTAGTCAGTACTTTATCCTCAGACGGAGTTCTCACAATTACGGCACCGAAACGTCCACCTCCAAACAGCGGTGAGAGAGTCGTACCTATTACGAGGACCGGTCCAGCGAAGCAACCAGAACCCCCAAAGACCGAACCACCAAAAGAGCAGACAGTCCCAATTGTCACCTCCCCTTAGTCCCTTGACGTGTAATAGGAGACATCGATAAAAAATTTGATGAAACGATCGAATCATAAATAGCATTTATTTTTAAAACCCGCTGTTGGCCAGCAACGGGTATTTAACGATTCGAAATAAACGAATTAAATTTGTTTAAAGATCAATCAGTCAAAACTGTATAAAATGTTAAATGTAATAAATGATGTTGTAATATTCTGCACTTGGTGTTTATTTGTATGAAGTGAAGATGTACTAATTTTATATTGATGAGATATAAATTAATTACTATCAAAAAACAGGCCTCTCCATAGAATGCCTCATAAGAGGGTATTTTCCATAATTACCAAAGTCATTATAAGGAGCCTATCAGATCCTTATTACAAGTGTGGTTTGTTTTCTTCTTTCGCCTCCTGCGACACCCAAGGGATGATATGGGGTGGTAGACGTCCACCGCCACTACGCGCCAGGTATTAATTAATAATAGGTCCTTACATATGAAATTGGCGTTTTGCACGGGAGGAATATAAAGTGATTTTTTCTTTTGTAAAATATATTCAATCAATCAAAGTACGCCCCGTTGTTATCCATGCACTTTTGCCATCTCATAGGTGGTTCGTTGATCCCTTTACTAAAAAACTATGGGAGCGAGAATCAATAAACTCTTTGAAGGCGGTTTGAAATGCTGCATCGGAGTTGAATTTTTTTTCCTTGTTCACAAGAAGTTTTCTTCCGCGTACGACCTCTCTGCGGAATAGCTTACCACCGGCGATTTTTCCGGACCGATACGACCTGGGGACCTTCAAGAAAAGAGCTTACTCCTTTCTAAAGGGCCG
>DWHP01005975.1:0-11640 GCA_018247895.1 Parnassius honrathi | reverse complement strand
GACAATGGATTTAGTAGGGTCTGCAGTGTGGATCCCTAAATACAGGATTATTTTAACTCTCCCCCTGACTTATCTGTGTCAACTATGTACACTGATGCTTCAAAGTTAAGTGACAATGGATTTAGTAGGGTCTGCAGTGTGGATCCCTAAATACAGGATTATTTTAACTCTCCCCCTGACTTATCTGTGTCAACTATGTACACTGATGCTTCAAAGTTAAGTGACAATGGATTTAGTAGGGTCTGCAGTGTGGATCCCTAAATACAGGATTATTTTAACTCTCCCCCTGACTTATCTGTATTCACAGGTGAGGCTTAGGCTATTTTAGAGACAATTTCATATGCAAAATTACATGGTCTGAAAAAGACCCTCATTTTCTCGGACTCCCTTAGTTGTCTTCAAAGTATTGTATCCAGTCCTTTTCACTCTATGATTAGATACCCCTTAATTTTAAATATAAGAAAGTCTCTGTATTACTGTCATAAAAAGGGTTGAACATTGTATTGGCTTAGATCCCCAGCCACTGCGGGATTCAGGGTAGTGAAATTGCAGATAATTTAGCTAAAGATTCCACAAAACCTGGCTCTATCCCTAGACAATGCCTCTATGCACATGGCCTCCTGCCAAAGGCAAACTCCAGCCTCCTGTCTTCTGGGCAAAGAAATTGGCATCAGTCTAAATTATTAAAACGTATTCACTATTCCAAAGACCAAATTAATATCCCGTCAAAATCATGGTTTTTTCAATATCGCCACTTTAGTAAAGCTATGCCCTCTACTGTTTGCCGCCTTCCTCTTTGGTAATGCTTGTACTCCTATACACTTGGCCAAACTCGTGATTAGGGATAGCTCAATCTGTGAATGTGGCCTAGACGAAGGATCTGTCAATAATCTGTTCTTTGAGTGTCCTAAGCTTTTTTTCTCTCTCCTGATATCCCACCCAATTACATCCCTGGTCCAGTTAATTTCCAATATTTTGCTGATCCTAGTGTATACTCCCTTCGTAAATAATTTATGTGCTTTTATCTGTACTAATAATATTAAACTGCAAAATTGCTTAACAACTTTGGTGACAGTATTTTAAATATGTGACGTCTTTTGTTGTAGATTGTGAACTCACTCATAAAATTGAGAACTCTTATTTTAACCATTATTAACTTATCACTTCCATGACTGACTTGACACCGGCAGAATTCTATCAAGAGAAGCCACAATTTAAAAGAAGAAGAAGAAGAGATGAAAATAATTAAAAATCAATATGCCTACAACCAGACGCCATATTGTGAAATAGAAAAAAATGAAAGTCCACGAACTATGTCAAGTGAGATATCATTGAATAGGTCTTTGAAAATAATGTCTTTGTTTCTCTAATCATTTTTATTTTTCATTACCATTTAGGATCTATAACGATTTAAAGTTGGTTAGCAAACATTCTCACTCAAATTTTAAAACTTATAATAAAGCTGTGATAAAGTTCTTATAAGGAATGTGAGGGTAATACGGTCACCGTAAGCTTTGCCGCCCCACAAAACCAAAACTAGGAGAATGACAGAGACAAAAACACTAAGTCGTATACTGTAACTAATATATTAAGAAAAAAAATAGCAAACAGCACTTCGAAAAATCTACTTATAAAAACTAACTACACTACACCATACTAAAATCGACTAAAATATTTACTATAACGTCAACTGTCAAAATGGCATCGCTATAGCATTGACCTTTTGATCCTTTATTATTTAATTCACCAATGAAGAGCTATCGTATAACAAAGCCATCTATGCAGCTTTTGAGTTACCTGTAGGAAAGTGACCATATTAACCGAATGACCATTTTAGATTCGCGTACTATATATAACACTATAAATAGGCCTTATTAACGTGAAAGTATAATCACTTATATTTTGGGATAAAATTTAATATCATAGATGTTGTCAAAATGTAACTATTACCTGATTTTTGTTAGCATTTATTTACAATTCAATTATATTATTTTATAGCAACCCTTGGCTCACGACAGTGGTGTCAAATCGTTTAGAATAATGCACACAATAAGGGATCCTCTTGAGTGAGAGCAGATGTGATAAATACAACAACAATCAACCTCGATTGCGGATGAAAAGTAACTGATAATATTTAAACGTTACGGTATTCATGTTTTTTTATTTGACTGTTGTTAAGTTGTACCAGAAGTTAAGAATGCACAGTCAATTTAAATACCGATGACAACCGTTGAAGTTATAATATTACCGGATGTAATCAACTGTGCAAGACCTGAATTTAAATTTTAAGGCATACCGACATTTTAATAATGGTCCTTTTTTCGCCATTTTTTTCATTACTTTAAAAACCACTGCTTGATATGGGATATCCATTAAAGAAGATTTACCGCAATCGACAGGCTTGGCAGAAGTATAAACGATCGTATTATGACACGTTTTGCGCTTCTCACGCTGCTCAGTGTCACCGGTCTGGGATTTTCACATCTGATAGAGACTAAAAAAATGATCACCTTGGATAAATGATGACAAACGAAATGTTAAGACGACGACGTAAACGTGTAGCTGATGCAGAGCAGATTCCACCTTCGAGAGACAGAAAAATACGGAAATATTTAGGCTTCTTTTCTTGGCATTTGTTGAGAAGTGGTTTCTGAAAAGTTTGCGCAAACTGTCGAATTAGGTTAAATCTTACCTTATAGTTTCGAAAACCGGGTTCGATCCCCGTCGGCACCAATGAAATTATTTATTGCAATTTTAAGTGCTGATTTACCACGTGCTCGGCGGTGAAGGAAACTATCGTGACCTGGACCTGGTGGAAACCTGCATGTCCGAGAAATAAGAAAAATAAATATCTTCTTAAACTTCACATGTCTTCGAAAGACATGTGAAGTTAACTCACACGCATTAGGGCTGTGCGGCGGGCAATTCCTTGCCCTAAAATCCTCTCAGAAATGAGCGGAAGCCCGCCAGAAGTGAGACGTATATAGGCTGTAACTTTAGCTTTTTTTTAACTTTTAACTTACGGTTAAGTGAAAATTATAATTTTTAAGCTTTAAATTTATTGTTAACGAGATATTTGTATGCGAGACATGTAAGAGGGAATCGGTATGTGGTCATTTTATCTTTGGCAACTGAAAATATAAATATGTATTCGATGTCATAGACATTGAAATTTTCTTAAATTTTCTCATTGCAGGCACTTGTAATGGAACTAAACGGATGATGGAATCTCTAATGCCACCACAGGGTTTAGATTATTACATGAGTTCAATTTAATTTATTATTCATTTCTCGCTGAAATAAGACTAAGAAAATGCAATTATTGCCTTTTCCATTTAAAGCTATGTTCACTTATCTTATTGATAAATTTACGAAATAAATCAAAGATATTAAAGTGTGGAGTATAATGTTTCATGTAAAATCAGTTGCCGTTTGATTATTGAACTATTTCTTATTCATTCGCGATTCGAATAAAGATATAAAATTGATATGGTATTACTTACGAGTAGAGAATTGTACAATATTGCCTTTACACAAAAATAATTTATATTTTTTTTCATCTTATACTTGTGGTAATATATTTTTAGTTTAAAACTAAAATAACATGTATTTATAACGTAACATATTAAGTATTAATTTAAATGAAACTGTCTTGTAATTAATAACAATTTTCTAAATAATATTATGCGAACGTAACATAACAATGTCAGGTCACATTTCTGCCGACAGAATGACAACATGATAAATGAAATGACAAAAAATAAAGATAGCTGATAAGAATAATTGAAACATGTGTCGCGTTGTAAGCACGCGGGCACATCACACTTTTGGACGGATGTAGAAGTATGTTATCTTTATTTGGCGCCAATAAAAGCTAAAGCTTGTGACACCTGTCACTCTTATTGTTCGAAATACGAATAAAAAATGTTTAAATATTATTTGGTGTAAACTTTCTGGGCGTTTTTGTACGTCGTGCGTGTCTGGCAAAGAGTGTTTGTAATCTAATACCTTTAAACGAGCAATTCTTGTATATATATATGGTTGCAACGATTTTTATAAAATTTAGTGTCCAGTGGTTTTCGAGGGCAATAAATCGATCTAGTTAGAACTCATTTTTAGAAAATGTCGTTTTATTCGTGTTTTCAAGTAATGAAAAATTGCTACAATATCGTTAGAATAAGAAGGTAAATTTTGACGGTGCGTTAATGATTATAATAGCTCAAATGGGATATCGGGTGGTCCCAAAATCGTAATACCTAGTTCAAGTCCTGCCTTCGATTCGACTTTTTCCTTTTCTTTCAAGTTCCCTTCTTTTTTGAGAAAATTTATTATTAGAGCCCTTTTTTTAGTTTTTTTTTGTAAAAAAATGAAAATTTAAATTTAATTGCACTCATGATTTTTTATTCAAATACCTAACCAGTTCAGTTTTTTCTATTATGTCGGTAGGATCAATAAATATTATTCATGTTTCATCAGTATGTAATTTGTATCTAAATATAATTTCCAAAACACACGATTTCAAAAAAAATCATCCATCAGGTCATCCGGGTACTAATAATAATCAAGTCCTCCAGACCGAATTTCGGTCACTTCGACCAGTCTCAGCGGAGACTAGCTATTGGCGCAGCACAGTATTATAACGCTCAAGTGTATGCGACATCTTAGGCTATACCGTCAGGTGAGATTATAGCTAAGTAACAATTAAAAAAAGTGCACGCGCAAGCACAGCTTCACTCTCTCTTCCCACACTCTCATAGTCTGATGGGACGGTAAACCGACACGACCGGTGAGAGATCAGGCGCGGGACCGACGGCTTTACGTGCTTCCCGAAGCACGGAGGTGAGACACCGCCAACTCCCTGACTACTACAACTACTGAGAAATTCCTGATGGAAAAACTCAACTCTTTTTTGGTTCGAACCGGGATTAGAACCCGGGACCCCATGATCATCACTCGCACTACTACAACCACTAGACTAACGAGGTAGTCAATAGAGTTTATAAAATTCTACTTAAAGTAACATAAAAAGTGAGAGACTTAGTAGCCCTTTGCTACTAAAGCACTCGTAAACGAGCAAACCGGGTGCGATCCCAGTGAAATTTCGGTTTCGGTACCAGTTGCTGATTTACCACTCGCTCTGCGGGGAAGGAAAACATCGTAAAAAACCTGCATGTCTGAGAAATAACAAAAAATATATTTCGAAGACATGTGAAGTTCTTCAACGTGCATTGTGGCAGAGCGGTTGCCATTTCCTTGTCCTAAAAGCCTCTCAGCAGTGAGAGGCCTGTACAAAGCAGCGGGACGTATAAGGCTGTAACTTTAACAGGAAAAGTAAAAACTCAATTTATTTGTCATTCGATTTTCTAACTCGAAATGAAAAGCAGTTCAAAGTTAATGTCAAAAAATAGTGTAGAATAAAGATTTTCAAGCAAAATTAAAAATCGTTACAATAAATTTATAGGGCATACAGTATATATATTTAGATACAGAACTGGTTTTTATTTTTGTTCTTTCTTGTTTTTGTAGGTTTAGTCTTCCCTAAATGCTGCTTTGATGTTTGTATCTACTCGTAACAGTAAAATATTTTCTTGATTAGAAAATAGATTTCTGTGATAAATATACAAATGACAAAATAAAAATAAAACATATCTGGCCAGTTTTACAGCAGTATTTTATAACATTATAACACAATGATAACAAGCTATAGGTACATCCCTATCACCGGACCGCGGAGCGCGAGTGATGCATCTCTTGAGACCGCGCATCCCTCGTGTCCCATAACCTTTAACTAGCACATCTGTCCATTCATCTCACTTCTTGTACAATTATAAATTCCAGTTTACTTGCTTGTACAGTTTTCTTTCATTGTTTTTATCGGTTTAAAAGCATTAATAAGAAATAAGTGTGATGAAAAGTACTTGTTTGTATGTTATATGGTATTGTCCTTGTCTTAAATCTACGTATTTGTAAATAGTTATAATAGTATTATTGCCAGCTTATTATGTAGTTTAATCCTACTCACATATCAAGTACTATTAATCATAATCTTCACGCTTAGCCGGCAGATAATTGATCATCGATCATCGATCATCGGTTTCCGTATTTTGGGTCTGACATGTCAGGAAGTTCTTGTAGCATCACACCGATAACGATGTATATTTGATCTTTAATAAAGTGATAATTATTGACCAATGGTATTATATAGTGCCCAGTAGGGGTGGCAGCTCATCTGCTTGCGTAACTTGTCACTATTCCTAGTTCAAAAAGTGTTATTAATAAAAATTTGATTCATCTATATAATATACTCCATTGTGTACATGCTCATGTATATGATGGAGCCTATGTTTGACAAAGGCATTCAGAAACCGCGGTTCTATGTCACTTAAAGTCTACTGTACACTTAAAGTTTACATGTACAGCACTTTATCAAGAACTTCCTACACCGCGTTAAACTATCCGAGGCTATCACTAGATTAGTATTGTGACTCGCCAATTGTTCGCTATTGTAGTTTATTGTAAGTTATAGCATTTATGTAACAATATCTATACATTCCTCTAATTATTATAAAGGTTTTGCTTTAAATATAGAACAGTTTATAAAACTTACTTCTCATGACACAATTTTTTATAAAAGCGGAGGCAAAAGAGTATGCGTCACACCTCATGGTAAGTGACTAACGCCGCTCATGAAAAGCTGCAGTACTAGGTGAACTGCACGTGCGTTGCCGGCCTATTAAAGAGACACTATACTATATTCTACGCAAACTACAGATTTTTATTTTAATACGAAAGATGTCGCTGTTAATAATGCGGAATTTATGATCATCATTAAATTTATTTTATAATAATAAAATTGAAGTCTATCTGTACATCAAAAATTCTACCTTATGAGTTTAATGGATTATATGCATGCATTAAGACATGAATAAACATTTTTTTTTAATTTTTGTCTATCTGCCCGGGCTAATATTTGGAATGGCTGTGGGTACCGATTGTAATGAAACTACACGAACAGATAGAGAGATACCAGGGGTCATTTAGGCTGTATTTTATCGGAAAAATTTAGACGTTTTCAAAGTAGAAGAAAAACGAAAATTGGTAATAAACCGAAAACTCATTAATAGATCTTACCCAGGCGAACCCGGGGTGGTTGCTAGTTACTAATACTGTAGTGCGTTAGGGTAATATGGTCGTTTGGTTAATACGGTCACTTTCTTATAACTCAAAAACTGCGGCCTTTTTTTGCATGGAAGGCAATACGATACGATAGCTCTTCATCAGTCAGTCACATAATAAAGATTCAAAGGAACGCGGTTTCATCAATGCCATTGTAGCAGTTGATATTACAGAAAATATTTTAGTCGATTTTCTATGGCGTAATATAGTTATTATTAAGTTGATTTTCAAAGTGTTCCTAATTATTACCAAAGCTTATTTGCTAATATTTTTATTAATATATTAGTTATAGTATACGACTTTGTGCTTTCATATCTATCCTCCCCCTAGTTTTGATTTTGTAGGACGGCAAAACTTAAGGTGACCATATTACCCTCATGTAGGTACCTTATACAGTGGTATGTGTTTTATTTTGATATTATATATTGCCAATTTTGACAAATTTCTTTTTTTATAGAATAAGAGTGACAAACGAGCACACAGTCCACCTGATGATAAGTGGATGCTGTAGCCCATAGAAATCTACATTTATCCTCGATAAAGAACCAAAATGCAAATGCGTTGTCACCCCTGAGGACTAAGATGAACTGTTTCGTTTCCAGTACAAAGGGTCTCCGGTTCTCTATACTCACCATACGAAACACAGCAGCATTAAGCCGCTATTTTACGCTGGTGTTCTGTGTGAGTGTGGTCCTTCTCCGGTCGAGCCGATCCATTATTGGTACAACCATAATATGGCTGCGGCGTGGCTCTACCACGTAAGTACCACGAAAAGGATTGCCGATGACTAAAGACCTTGTTAAATTATAATTTAAATAAGTCCTGAAAAGAATAACTCCTGGAAACTTCTATGTTAATCGGTGACCCAGGGTTGTAATGATCATAACATTTAGGTTTAACAGTTTGCTCTGAATTATAAAGTGTAATTCTAGCAGCCAACACAGGTGCTAATTACTGACCGGCTCTTTCCAGATTCTAGGTAATTTTATGTGCATCTAGCACAAACAATTATAAATATTTTTGTTGCCAGTTATAGATTGCTAATGACCCAAAACCTTCTTTTAAATTTTTACGTTTAGCTACCACGCTTGGTTGGTATATTAGATATATGTAATACGTAGCTGTCAATTTTAAATCAAATTTCCTTTAGTTGTAATAAAATAAATAAATAACATATATTAATGATTGTAACAAAACCATGTCAATTTTTAAAAACATAATTATTGACTGTTGAAAATATTTAAAAAAATTTTTTACTTACCATGAACTAGCGACTCCCCGGCTTTGCAAGTGTCAATAAGTATCTCCAGTTGGATGACTTGTCGGTCACTATCTCGCCGATCTTGAACGTACGTCTATCACAGAGGTCGAATACTCGTTTATCATCTTAATGGGGAACGCGCATGGTTTTTTTTGGTGCAAGAAAAACACTCGTAAAACTAATCTACTGGTCCAAAGAATAATAGATAAAGATAAAGACCGTTTTATTCTAGATAAAACGCATAAAACGATGATTTTAGTTCACTTGATGAAGAATTTTACTTTGTTATACAAACGAATCACATAAAGTATTACTACGTGTATTTTTAAAGTTTTCTGTTTTGTTATTGTGAACTAATCTTGATAAATAGACGTATCGTGTCGTAATTTTTTTTAAACTTTTTAGGAATGTTTGTTAATATTTATTAACGTATAATAGAGAAAAATTATTCAAAGTTCCCGGAATTGTTTTTGGTGTTATGTTAAATCGAAAAAGGGTATCTTAAACACTCCGCAATGTTTTAACTATGGATCTAGACACATAGTAATGGACTTAAAATATAAAACGCTTTTAGTAACTTTTTTCAGAGTTTTTTCTTTGACCGTTTATCGTCACCTTGTTTAGCTAATGCATATTCTATTTGCTGTTGATTTAATACGTAATTGGCTTAATTTGGTTCTAAAAATTAGTAAACCTATAGAAGATAAGCTATTGTTAAGCCAAATAAATAAAACTGAATAAAATAAAAACGTGGCGTACGCCATCGAAGCTTTCAGGAGAAATTATTGACAAATGCATAAATATTCGTAAATTGTATCTTTACCTAAAACCTTCCTAATGAATCAGTATGTCTATTGATGAAATCCAAATAGGAATCCATACTGTAATTTTTGAGATTAGCACGAACATATATTCGGACAGACGATGGATTTATAAAAGAAAATATCAGTAACTTAAGCGTTCGAAAAGGTATAAATCTTCTAAAACAAGATCGTATACATAACGTTTGCTCGTTGCAAACGTCCGTAATTTCCACGGTTCCATTCGCAGTCATAAAGCGAGGTAACTTCACGGAGTCAATATAATTGGCAGTGTTTAAAGTGAACGCAAATGATTAGCCGCCGGCCGAGTAGCGTCGGCCCGGGCGCGGCGTCATTTTCCTCTATTTACAGTAACAAGCGGATGTTGAAGTGTTATTCTGTTATATTCAAACTATACAAGAACTACTAAAACTTTGTGCACCGATACTGTTAATTTTTTATAGGAGAACGAGCATGCAGCTCACCTGATGGTAAGTGACGACCGCCGCCCATGAACAACTGAAACACCGGGGGAATTGTAGGTGCGTTGCGGGCCTTTTAATAAGTCTTTAGCGCATTTCTTGAAAGTTCCTAAGGCACATCGTTCCGGAAATATCGTGCCAAGTTTTTTTAAAAAAATCACCCGGCATATTCAGGTGTAATATCCTGTTATATTTTATTAACGGGTCACTAACACACACTGGTGCAGTTCCGCGGAATAATTAGCCCTAAATAAACAAACTTCTCTTTACTGTTTACTTTACTTAATTAACCTTATACGAGTACGAATGTCAAATGAGCATATATCCAACTAATGTGATATCGTGCTCGGCAGAGAATGATAGTTTCTTGAGGAAGCTTGCTTGCCTGAGGAATAATATATATCGAGGACATGTGAAATCTGAAACACGTAGTGAAGCAGCGCGTCGGACTAATTGCTCCAAAATCAGACATAACAGGAGAACTGTTATACTTAGCAGTTGGAGGTATAATAGGCTGCAATTTTAACTTGTTTTCTTTAACTTTATCTAACATGCGAAGAGCGTAGCACATGGTAATAGCAGAAAGGGGTCGGCTCGACCGGGGATTACCTCGCTCTTTCGGATATACAAGCGTATAATAGCAGCTTAATACTGCCATGTTTCGTATGGTGAGTGTAAAGGACCGGAGACCTTTTTTAACCGGCAACAAGGCATTCTATTTTCGTACTCAATGATGACAATACATCCACATTTTGATTCATAATCTATATGTAGATGTATTCTCATCATATCTATGGATCACAACATCCTCTTACAATCATGTGTGCTCGTTTTTCTCCCTTATTCCATAAGATAGCGTTATATTGTAAACAGGTAAGGTTAGAAAAAGATAAGAGATCATATCGTCGTTGGCATTAGAGCCAACCTCATCAAGCTACCGACAAATGGAGACACACTCATCAAAACCGATGGACCCAACACTCATGAGCTCAGTATCGAGGGGCATCGGTACAAGCGCCACACTGCACTTACCAATGTTATCTCTTTCAATTTATGAGGATTAACCTAGATCTCCATGTATAAAATACGATTAGCGTCTCACATGGCTGACGAATTTATGAGGAATAGAGTAGGTACTAAGATTCTACTTCCGTTATACTACAGTACTTGATAAAAAATATAGTAATATACTTAAGGCTCTCTTGTGGTAAGGTGTATAGATATGGACGTTACCACGCTTCCCGCAACTTACAAGCCAATGACTAAGTAAATCGTGGAAAATTTTAGAAAAAAACAACGGACGACCACTCAAATACCAAACAAAAATATCTTGCTGGGCACTCGCTGGGGCGATTGCGAGTGCATGAACTGTTCGATTTTTTTTTCATAAGATAAAATTAAAAACGAATTTGTAAAATGTATTATCAATGTGACCTTAAATCGACAGGTCGGTAGGTAGTGACCGAACGAAATTTTCCCGTCAAAAATGCTGCCAGTCAAAAATTGTGAAAAAATCGGCTCAAGCGAAACAAGCCATTACGAGCCAATTTGGGTTGTTTGAAAGGGATAAATTTGCTTATACCGAAATATTTCATGTCATTCATTACAGTCACAAACAGAAAAACAGAAAAAGAAAGAGAATTTTAAAAAGTTCTCTTTCTTTTTTTTCGATACAATTGATGGAATTTTTATAAAAGTTTATGTATTTCGACTCACAACACCCGTACTATTTATAATTCTTATATAATATAAGCAATAGCATTTTTATGATTTCTAAATATTTCAATTATATTTTATTGACAGGCCTGTTGGTCTAGTGGTTAGTGACCCTGACTGCTATACCAGAGGTCGTGGGTTCGATTCCCACTCAGGACAAATGTTTGTGTGATGAGCACGATCATTTGTTCTGTGTCTGGGTGTA